>PVKA01002857.1:97338-118226 GCA_004027165.1 Ctenomys sociabilis
GATAAACCCTGAGAGGACTTCAATGACCACATAGGAAATATAAAGTTCTTGTGTTGGTATATAAGTCTTGATCTACCTAGGTCTTAACCATCCAGCAGAAAAGTATAAAAATGAAGTATACATCGTGAGCCCATAATATTAAGCTGAGCTGTAAATGGATATGGTTGACAATTTCTTTGAATAACTCACTATGGTTGCAGAATGCTGGACTGTGTTGGATTGTGGTGTCAAGTTCAAGCACCTAAGGTAGTTGAATTTCAATGGAGTGCCCACTTTTGACAGGTGTAGACAAAGGAAGGGTTGTAGAAAGAAAAAATCATGATGTGTGCATATAGACAGTACAGTTGGGATAGATAACGCTGTGCTTCTACATAATTCTATGAGAGGCAAGATCTGCACTAATGGTGGTTAGACAGGATATTATGTCGGCTTTTAGTACTATGGTCATCCACTCGGTAAATAATAATTGAATTTTTGATATGATTCAGGTATAAAAAAATAAGATAAGTAAGCAACTACACTCTTAACTCACTGATAAGAGATATCTGCTAAAATAATATCTGTAAATATATCATGTATGCACCTTGTACAATACCAAAACGTTATGAAAACAGTTTGCAATGTATTAATTCATCGAATCTGTATGGTTAATGTGTCTTGAAACTGTCTGATTGACATTTGTATTTTAATAAAATAAGAATAAATGAAAAAAAAATTTAAAAAAAACATTTAACAGAAAATGAAAAAAAAAATTAAGGAAGTAACAGAATCCCAGGAAAATCAGATAATGTTAAGTGACTGAGCATGAAGAATTGATGATAAATGATGAGGAATTAATCTAGAGTTTTTCATAAATACATGCTAAGTGAGGGGTGAGGGGATAGACATTGCTGACATGCTCTATGAGAAGTTCAGAAATACAAACCGAGGAAGAGTTGGCATCTTGTATACAACCTATGCTCAGAAAATATTCAAAGTTAGTGTATTATATTTTGGACAATGAGGACTTGACTAGGAACACAGCACCCAACTGACAAACATCTGTGAAACACTCACATGCTAATAACAAGGGGGAGGACCCAAAGGCTGTGTGTGGAAGCCTTACAACAACCCTGCCATGGAGGGGAGCAGGAAATCAAAGGTTGCATGCTGAGGACAAGGGCTGAGGAAGAATTTTGGATATCAGTAAGAAAGTGACAAGTATACTAAATAGCAGAAAGTCAGAAAAGCAAGCTGTAAAAAGCACCAAATCAAGTTGCAACCTCAACCCCAGACCTCAGCTGGGGGACATCTTACTGCTGAACGAAGATAACCAAGAACCATTAAATCAGCAAATGAGTAGCCCTAATTACAGGAGAATTATACAGTTCTCCAAGGGCTTAAATCCAGTTTGTAGAAATAAGTGATCTAAGAGCCAGAACTCTGCTCCAAAGAAGGCATGTACCTTGGGTACCCCCACCCCAGAATCAAAGCTGTTCCACCAGCTGCTGGTAGGTACCATCCTGCCTTAGGGGCCAACAGCTATCCCCCTGCTGCTAGAGAATTAGACTTATGCACCCCTCAAAGGGTGGAAGAGAACCACTCAGCATCCATAATCCTCTAGACTGACAGCTGTCATAGTCAAAATTCAGAGTTCCATTGACACTTGCCTCACAGAAAGTACAGAAAGTCTCCTCCCCATGTCACGTACATCTGCTATGAGGGTCCTTAGTGAGGTTCTTCATATCTTGGAATACATCTCCAAGCACTCTGAATCAGCACTGTCTGCACTCACTCTGCAGGAACTAAGGAAGTTCTTCTCATATCATGAATTTGAAGTTGCTGGTGCAAGTGCCTTGTGCAAGCTTGTTCTTCAGAGAAAGAGGAGGAATCAATATCCTGGACCTATTAAACCACAAGCCTGAGCCCCAGTGCTAAAAGACCTTCTTTAGGTCCTGTTGAAATGAATTGAAGTGGCAGAGAGGTATTTCCACCCATGTCCATGTAGCTTCAGGACTACAGACACCAAAACAACAACACCAGGTGTTACTTGTATTTATCAAGTAGGATCTACAGAATGTTTGGTTCATGTCTTTTATGCTGATAAAGCACCATAAGTCCAAACATTCTATGTACCTGCCCAACAGTACCTAATGAAGGTCTCTTCCAGACTTTGTAACTTCAGACCTTTGTTACTAGGGCAATGTATCTGACATGATTTGTCTCTTGGGATATGAAGAAGATATCATCTGTTTCCTATAGCACCAGAAAAGTACAAGACCCAGTGCCACTTGTAATCACCCCATAGAACCTAGAGAAGATCCTCTTTGTATCTTACAAACTGAAGTCTGTTGTCACTAGTACCACAGATCACATCATCTACTTTTGTCCTGTGAGACTCTAGGACAGTCCCATCATGGATTGTTGCATCAGAACTATGGCTGCTGGCATCATGGCCCCAGTATTCCCCACATTCATTTCAAGGGCCCCAGAGAAGGTCTTCATCATGTAATGTGGCATTAGGATCTTACATGACAGAACCTGATGCCACTTGTACTTGCCCAGAGATTGCCCCAGGCTGTCATCACTCAGCTGCATGGAGCCTGAGGACATGCACCTTTGGAAGTCTATGTTCACTGTAGAGCCATACACCTATCTTCCTATGCCATCGCAGTCTGCACTGCTCAGATGCTCGCAGACACTGCCTACCTTGGTGATAGCTAAAGAAATCACATGAGTCAGAGAGGCTTCACCTTTGTGCTTATGTACAGTAAAAGGCAAAACCTTTTATGCAACTCATACCTTATATTGCATATAAATGGAAAAAGATGTTTCCTACAAAAACTTCCCCCTACAATCAGAAGAGGTGTCTATAACAACAAGGATGGGAATACAAGAAACATGGCACATCCAGAAAAAAAAAAGTTTCCTGCAAATAGATCTCATTTGAAGAAAATATATTAAATACCTAAAAAATAATTCAAAAGAAGGATCCTAGCAAATTCAGTGCAATATAAGAGAATTCATATACACAGTGAAAGGGAATGACAAAAACAATTAAAGATAGCATGTGTGACTCACAGGACATCATTAAGTGCATAATTATTTGTATTACAGGAATTTGAAAAAAAATGTAAAAGGCCTTTAAAAGATATTTTATAACAGTATAATGTAAATTCCTATCTCTTCAAAAGATATAAAATCTACGTATAAAAAATTAAAAGTTCAGTAAATGTCTTACAAGCCAGAAGAGAATAGGATGACACATTCTAAATCTGGAAGTGAAATCCTGATAACCAACAATTCAATCTTTCAAAAATGACAGAGAAACAGTCTTGGCCAGACAAACAGAAGCCAAGAGAATCCATTCTCACCAGCCCAGCTATGAGAAGGGCATGAAGGAGTTTTATGCCAAAACAAAAGGATGATGGCCATCTTCATGAAGCATGCCAGTGGACAGAACTCGCCTGAAGAGTAAGTACGAGAGGGAAAAGAAGACAGGGAAATTCTTGTATGCCCAAAAGCTACCAAATCACAAAACTGGAAAGGCATAAAGGTAATAGAAAATAAGAAACAGAGTCATAGGAAGTTCATGTTTATCAACAATGCTTAATAAGTGAATTAAACTGATCAAATGGACTTAAAAATAAAGATGCAGTTATAGGCTATCTATAAAATCTTCATAAGTAAATGGACACATAAACCAAAAATGAACTGTTAGAAAAGATATATCACATAAGTACCAACAAAATATATGCAGAAGTAGTCACAGGTGCAGGAGCTAAAGCAGAATCTGAAATAAGAAATACTGTAAAGAGCAATTAATAAGGTCAGTGCATATTGAAAAATGGGTCGACTGAGCAAGAGGGTATAACACAGGACCAGCACACTAACCATCCAAATATATAAGCCAAATGTTATTAGAACTAAAGGAAAAGACTGTAATATAGTAATGACTTGGGATTTAATAACTCAGTTTCCTCAAAGGACATAAAATTCATTCAGAAATAAAATTTTGAAAATATGAATGGAACCTTATCATAGAGCACAGAGATCTAACAGGCATTTTTAGAAACAGAATATTCACTCTTCTCATGATCACATGGAACATTCCTCAAGATTATTTTGCACATGACAAAACACCTACTAAATAGATAACACAAGTAACAATACAACAATTGGATTATATTAGACTAAGTGGAACAGTAAAGAAAATAATATAGACACCCTATAGAATAGGAGAAAATATTTTCAAATTTTATAAACTATTCATCTGACAAGGAATGCAGATTCCAACTATATAAGAAACTCAAATGATCTGATTAAACTATGGGCTGAAGATTTTAATAAATGCTTCTTAAAACATACAAATGACAGATAACTGCTAATAATCCCACAAATATTTGGGAAAAATGCATACCAAAACACAAATAAGAATATATTGTTGTATGTTACCCAGTTTCTGGGTTCTTTTTTGCTTTTCTTGCTTTTGTTTCTACTCATAACATAAAAGAAAATTATAATAATAAAAAGATATCTCACACCAATTAGAACTAAACACTGATGATTAGATGTAGAGAAAGAGAAATGTTTCTGCACTGTTGGTGAGGATATAAATGAGTACAGCAATTACACACAAAAAATACTAGCCCTATACATAGCAAGTTTAAAATAACAGGAATTAAGAAGTCAATTGCATAGAAAACCAGGGTAGAATAGTGATTTTAAGAGAATGGGAAGAGTTAGGGAAGGGGATAGAAACAACTTCAATAATAGACATGAGACTATAGTTAGAGAAGGCCCAGGAGATAGATCAGGGCAAAAGCGCCTGCCTAGCAAGCACAAGGTCCTGAGTTCAATCCCTGGTACCCCACCCCCTCAAAAATATAAATATAGTTAGAAAGGAAGAATTAGTTCTCATTTTGTATAGAACAGTAGTATAATTATTAGTTAAAATAACTTATGATAAACTTCAAAATGACTAGACAAGAAAAACAGAAAACTCTTAACATATAAAAATGATTAACATATGAAAAGATAGGAATGCTTATTACCTTGATCTGATTAGATGTATAATTTTATGTATATAGAGAGAAATCTTTCTCTCTCTATATATATATATATATCTATATATATCTATATATAGATATACATCTGCTAGATTATGAAAATACCATCATAATCACAGGAGGCTTCAAAATAGTTCCCTAATGGCAGTAACAGTTTCAAGACTGAAGAAAAAAGCTAAAAGAATGTTTGCTTGGATATATGGTTTTTCATCAGAGAACTCTCAAAGTGTAATAAAAACTGGTTGTGATAATTCAAATAATTGGAAACAATCCAGAGAAGCTTTTAGCTAACCTATATACATATATATATATATATATATATATATATATATATATATATATATATATTTCAGTAAACATATGTTAAGAAATTATTCAGCTGATTAGTAATGTGCTTCTGGATATGGTTCTATCTCAAAGGGGGAAAGGAACACTTAAGCAACTAGCTATTTCAAAGTCTGGGTATTTTCACTGGAATGTGAAAGTTGCATTTCAATTCTTTAATTCAAAAAATACTTTGCTATGTCAAATATTTCTGATATTTTATCTGTTTAAAGATATGCAATGCTTGAGTAATTTATAATTGTTTCACAGAAAGCATAACTTTGTTCGATTTCCACATTATAGAATCTGCTTCTGTGGGGATAAGAAGGGCCCCTTATCAGCAATTGCTCCCCTTTTAGCGGCAGGATGCCAAACCCCATTCTTAGTCTTCAAATTGCAGCTCCCTCCCATGCGTTTCTGCCTATGGTCAAAGAAAACAAAAATATCAGTCTCCTGACATATCATAATTGCATCTATTCATTTATTAAGTAGCTTTTTCTTACCAAACTTAGCAGAGTGAAACTTTTTTCTTCTGTTTTCCCCCAGTAATCAAGCTTATGAAATATACTCTGCTAGTCTAGACTTTATTAAGAGCCCCAACAGATGAGTGTAAATAAAAGGTAAAGCACCATCTTTTATGAAACACATTCAGTAATTGTTGAGGAAAAAATCAAATGACGAGTTCCACAGAAGCTTAGAAAAACTGGAAATTTTGTAAGTATGGAGTAAGTTGCCATTCTTGATCAGAACACGTTTGGAACATCTATCTCTTATGTTCCAAAATCTGAGACTTTTTTAGTGCTAATAGGTTATCACAAGTGGAAAACTCTACACCATGAAATTTTATGTACAAAATGATGAAAAATCTAGTATCAAATCATCTTTAAACTATGTGTATGATTTATATATGAAATGGAAGTGAATTTCTTTAAATTTCAGTTCATTTCCAAATTATTTCATTACATAAATACTCCAACATCTAAAAAAATTTTTTTTGAAATTTGGAATATATATGGTATCAAGCATTTCAGTACCAAACTGTAAGTTTTAAAGTTTTAAAGAGTTCTATGATTTAATAATGTCCTTCTGTGAAGGAAAGTATTACTTAACTTCGTAACCTGATGTGATTTCAGAGAAATAAACTGCTGGAGGATCGGCCAAATAGCTCAGTGGATTAAAGCACCTGCAAGCAGGCACAGGGGTTGGGGTTCTATACCTGGACCTGCCATGCTGCCCCCACCCTTGGCCATTCAGACGAGGCATTGCGGCGTGGGCCTGTAATTCCAGCTCTTGTGAGTCTGTAAACTGGAGAATCACTATAAGTCCGATCTAGTAGTAAGACCCAGAACACCCTATAGACTCTTCCCTAAAATAAAGAAAAAATAAAAATGAAAAAGAAGAAGAAATTGTTTATCAATAAAATTGCTTTGAGCAATTGCATTTTCTTTTAGATGTCTTCTAGCTGAGAGGCAATGCAACCTATATGCAATGCATGAATATCTTCCTTTATTTTCTGCTGCAATGTTAGGGGGATTTATTTTTCTGGGTGATTTTGAAGCAGCATCACAAATGGCCCCTAATTCTGGTGTCCACATAAGACATTTTCTCAAGAACTGCAATACAATTTTGAATATGGAAGAGACTTACAGTAGTGAATGTCATGTGTTTCATTTTGAAAATGCATGACACATTACAAAAATATGTACAGAGCATTAGTACACCATGTGGTGTGATTATAAATGTATTTAAAATATTTTATTTTGTAAGATGCAAAAAGGGAAAAACACAATGGAATTTCAGTTTATTGTCTGTCTACTGGTATTATAAAACCTAATTGTTAGTGGCATAAATGCCTACTTTACTATTTTCTCCTTGAATACACAATACATGTAAAAGTATCTGGACTGGATTTTTTTGTTTGTTTGTTTGGCAGAATGGGCGATTGAACTCAGGCCCTTGCACTTGCCAGGGAAGCACTTATTCCACTGAGCCATCTACCCAGTCCCCTGGATTGGATTTTTTTTTTTTTTTGAGAATAGAAAATATTAATTAAACAAGAAAAACACTGTGTGATGTTGAATGTTTCTATGTGCAAATGTTGCCATGTGTAAGTGACCTAAGTGGTGGGCTACTTCTTTTCAATAAAAAGCTTACACAGAAGAAGCTTTATTCCTGTGGAAGCTTCATGCCTTCACCAATTTGCTCGCTATATTTTACTTTTCATACCTAAGTTAATAGAAATACTTGGTCTTGGGCTTCTGTTATATGAATATTTGCTCAAAGGTAATGTTAGCTCATGAAGTGTGATTGTGGTAAGGAAGTTGGGGGTTTATTATTTTTAATAGAAATATGCCTTCATTTGGAGTTCCTGACAGTAAGTTGCCCTTAAATTTGTCTGTATATCACTATTCCCTTTAATTTATTTCATAAAGACATTCAATGCTTCTGATTTTCATTTCTGTGTCACATTTTGAAATACTTCTGTGTACACCAGGGTTATCATGGAATAAAATCAACAGAAATTTTTTTGGAAGGCAATGTCATTTCTATTGATTTACTTAGTAGGCAAGCATGTTTCCAGGCCTAAAAGAAATGTAAATCATCCAAGAGTAAGATGATCTGTTGAGCAACTCTGCTCATGAATCCTTTTTTGTTATCAAGACTTAAGGACATGGAAAGCTGCACTTTCATTGCCATGTAAAGAAATGTTGAAGTTTTCTAGTTCTTTAAAATCTAGGTGGTAATCTTTGGGAGCATTTAGTAAATGTCTGCGGATTATGTTATCCAGGCCTCATCTACCTTCTCAGAAGAAAATAAGTAATATCTAATACCTATCATTCCCTAAGACAAAACACAACTGTACCTTCATTGTTCATCAAAAATTTGCTGAGCCCCACTTTATTGATTTAGGGAAGTCAGTCAACTTGAACAGTGGATATCAGATTCTGTATTTGTAAGTTTAGCCATTCACTGATTTTTCTTTTTTTTTTGTAATTTCTAGGGACACAGTGATGGAAAGACAGACAGACAGACAGATAGAGATAGGTTTTGTTGCTTCAGCTAGGTGGTAAGAACTGAATCTAAGAATAACTGGATTGTTTTTCAACTTCACATGACTAGAATACTTAGAATTTGAATCCAATTTTTGTTTGTTTGTTTTTTTGAGACAGGGTCTCACTGTAGAGTTCTGATTGTCCCTGATCTCATTATGTATCCTAAACTGGTCTCAAACTGACAGCCGTCCTCCTGCCTGAGCCTCCCAAGCAATGGGATTATTTGTGCACCACCAAGCCCAGCCTCTGATTCTGTTTGATCCACAGAGGCTTTCCCTCACTACTCTTTTAGGGAGTAGACAGAAAATAAAGCAATGCTTTTACGCTTGACTTCTGGTGCAAGTTTGCTTGGCAGTAATCTATTTTTCCTACATGATAATACGTTTGATTTCCTTCCATAAGCCAACTATATGACTACTCAACGTCTACTTCTTATGATTGCTCTGTGAAAAGAAACTAGAGGCGGATCACGTGACCCGTATCTGTTGAATGAAGCAGTCGTTTTCAGAGCAGTGTGATTTTTGAAACCTTGCTGAAGTGGAAACTTCAAAGATGCTTCAGATTTTTTTTTTCTTACGATGTCACTTTTAAGCTGATGAGTAGATAGGAGAGGAAGACAACTGTGGAAACAGCAGATCCTCTGCAGACCAGACGCTGCTCTGCAGTGAAAGCACTAACAGCGCTGACCCCAGAGTGGAGCCAGGCACTCCCGTGATGCACCGATAAGACACCTGGCGCCTCTGCTCTGAAAACCTTTTGCTCACCACTCTCAGGCTAGATGGAGCTCTGATAATCAGTAGTGCCTTGCCTAACTCATTCTTTTTGAGATTCATTCTGGTTAAGGAATATGCTATGTTGTATTTCTTTTTCTCATACTTATATATCTGAATATTTGATAAGAGGTTAGTAAAATTTCAGCCCACTTCAGCCACAAGTAATTTAAATAGACCTCACAGAACTCATGCTTATATTATTCTGAGCCCATGGAAGTCTCCGTGAGTAACCTTTAGACACTTGAATTGTCTGGGCCATTGGGACACAGCACAGCTTTCACCATGTGGTCAAAACTGCACACAGAGTGAAACTCAGTCCCAAAATAAAATCCCAGTCTTTATTGAACTGTAATAAAATTCCACATTTATTTTATTTTACTGTAGTGATTTAGTTAAATTACAGTAAATACTTGAGCTAATATGTTAAGAGTAAAAGGTGTGGTTTTAATTTTGTTAATAGCTATTGATATTGCTCTTTCTTTCCATTAGGCTATTATGTATTAAAATAACTGGTTATATGGTCATCCTTTTAGCTAAGGCAGTTCTAATGCTCTCTGATAACTCCAGAATCATGTCCAAGTGTATTTTTGTCAGTCATGATATCTACATAAGATCCCACATTTCTTAATGGTCTCTCTTATCTCTAAAAAGAAAAGGTAATTTGACAGCTAATTTAAACAGGATTATCTGTGCAGTCTCATGTAGATTTGGAATTAAAATCCCATTAAGTACTTCTGTTTCTTCTTAGTCCACATGATATATCAATGCAGTATAACAGAGCAGGCACTCTTCCTGTAGGGCACAGGCTTTGTTCTTTGTGAGCATTAGGGCTGAAGTGTTGCAAACATAAGCCAGCATTCTCACTGGGCTGGTTTTGCTCAATTGTGACATTCCTGGAAGATTTGCCAAAAAAAGTTTAGTAATTGAAGGAAAATTGAGAATATTTGTCTGGTTCTCAGCTATTGAGTTTAAATCTCAGGAAGTCTGTGAGACAGCTTCCCTATCAAAACATTTTTCTGCCTGGACAATATTTAACTTTGAGCAAGACTGCATTCTGAAAAAGAAGACCAAGTTATCTTGTCCCACCAAATAACTACGCTTGGGATGGTCCCTGCCTTGAAGGTGTCCTTTCAGCCTATTGGATTGCTTTGAAGAGCCTTTAAATTCATTCTGAGAAATAGAATACAATTTGAGAGCTTGCTTGGAGGTTCTAGCAGGGAGCGTAGCTCCTCATATATCCTTGACCAAGGAACAGTCCTCCTCTATTGGGGTGGTCATTCTCTTCAACCGAGTGGGGAACTTCAGGAGGGACACACATGGAGCATTGAGGGAGGAAGAGGGTAGCTGCCTAGCCAGCCAGATCAGCCAAATCAACCCTGGTGATCAATGGAGTGACAGATGTTGTAGCCAGATAGCCCTCATATCCCCAGAATACAATTTGAATAAACACTTATCTTGCCTAGATTTATAACCTTATGATGAACTCCATCTGCATCCTAGTATCTGTTAGAGCTTGGGTAAGTGCTCCCACCAAGGCCCAAGTGTTGAAGGCTTGGTTCACTGTGAAGGAATAGAGCCAATAAGGCGTGGAGCCTGGCCAGAAGAAGTTAGTTCATTGGGAGCATCTCTTTAAAGTCTCTTCTTAACGGAGATAGAGACCCAAGCGTCTCTCTCTCTCTCTCTCTCTCTCTCTCTCTCTCTCCCCTTGCCCATGAACTGAACAATTTTGCCACATACTATTTCCATGATATGCTGTTTTAGGTACAAAATCAAAATGGCCACAAAAATTGTGGGCTGGAATCTCCAAATCTGTGAATCAAAATAACCCGTTTGTTTTAAGAAGCTTGCCGTCTCAGTTATTTGTTACAATAATGGAAAGCTGACTGACAGGGAACCTGTGGCACTCATTACAAAATTATACATTTCTGTGAGCTTACATAAATACATATTAAGTAAAAAGTTACATATATATATATATATATCTTTATTTCTCTCTCTCTCTCTCTCTCTCTCTCTCTCTCTCTCTCTCTATATATATATATATATATATATATATATATATATATATATATTAACTAAAAATGTCAAGTTGCTTTGAAATGTATAGTGATCTAGTGAACCCATTCTATCTACTATATACATCTCTCACTTATAGGATCTACACTAGTTAGAAGACACTCAGTGATGCATGGAAAAGATGTGATCAAGTCTCTCACTTTGCTTACAGTGCCCATGACCCGGGAAGTCTTCCCCAAAGCACTGCATGAGTCCTGTCCAAAATGAAGACTTTTCTCTCTTCTCAAGCAGCCAGAAATGGCCACCTTGTTTTCCGTGTGTCTGTGAATTCTGCTTCACCCGTTGCTCATGCTGAAATACAAGCCAGGCAAAGCTTTGGCCGTGAACGTTAAAGGGAAAGAAATATTAGCAGAGTTTCCAGGAACTTTAGCACTGCTCTACAGAATGCTCTGGAAGCTACTGTGTAAAACGAAGAGCCTCTATAAAATGCTGCCTAGATGTTACACCATTTTAGCTGCAGACCAAGGGCAGCCCACAGCCACTTGAGCGTATTTCGAAGCATAAGTTTGTATTGCTAACTTTTCAGCTGCTCAGCTCTTGGGCAATCTCTCATTCTCACTTTCCCTCTTACTTTTGCTTTGCTGACTTCAGAATGTCCTAAAATTGAGCTGTATGTGACCCCCTATTCAATTATTCCTTCTGGGGACAGCAAGACAGGGCAGCAAGCCCCTGTTTTGGCAAGTGCAAGGACAGGGCTTCAATCCCCACGTGCCCTGCTGGCCCCACCCCCCAGGCGTACTCAGCCAGCAAATGAGTCCTGGCGAGGTGGCGCTCACCTATAATCCAGTGGGAGGAGGCTGAGAACAGGAAAATCACCATGGGTCTGAGCTACAAAGTGAGACCCTGTACCAAATACATAAAATGAAAAAAAAAATTTCTTCTAATTTGTAGACTAAAAATAAAGAAGACCATCAAGAAATAACTAAGAGGAACTGGGGAGATGGCTCAGTGGGATAAGTGCTTCCCTGGCAAGCACAAGGGCCTGAGTTCAATCCCTAATTCCACAAAGAAAGAAAGAAAGAAAGAAAGAAAGAAAGAAGGAAAGAAAGAAGGAAAGAAAGAAGGAAAGAAAGAAGGAAAGAAAGAAGGAAAGAAAGAAGGAAAGAAAGAAGGAAAGAAAGAAGGAAAGAAAGAAAGAAAGAAGGAAGGAAAGAAAGAAGGAAAGAAAGAAAGAAAGAAATAATTAAGATGCTTTATTCCTCTATCTTTCTCCATTCTCTTTTCTTTCTTCACAACTGGAGATGCCCAAATGCCACTATCACTTCTTCATGAAGACAAACTTCCTGATTTGACTGGATCAGGCTGGTGCACTTTCACCTTAGCTCCTTCACTGTTGCTATCCATCCAGTCACCAGGAAGAGAACTTAGAAACAAGCCCTCCTCATCCACCTTTGCATCCTAACCTTCCTTCCCTCCTTACTTCCCCTTTTTCAACAAGGGCACAGAGATACTCCAATCTTTTTAACAAATAGTTCTGGGGCAATGGAATCACCTTAAGCACCTACCACCACCAAAGCATTTAGAACATTAAATGTACTCTAAACAAGTATCAATACTGAAATTATAGGTTTCACAAAGATGAAACTTCTGCCAGTCAGATAGCTCAGCAGATTAAAGTGCCTGCTTAGGCAGACTTGGACAGGGGTGTGATCCCCAGCATGCCATGGCGGCCCCGCCCCCATATCATGCTGACACAGTGACTGAGATTGGGCTTGGTGGAGCGCACCTGTAACCCCAGTGACTGGGAGGCTGAAAATAGGACGATCATTATGAATCTGATCTGTGCAGTGAGACCCTATACTAAATACATTAAAAGAAAGGTGAAACTCAAAGAAATTTTAAAAGAGAAAAATATTTGTATAAGTATTTAACATTTTGCTCTTCCCAAGATATTAGGAAAATAAGGCAAGAAATATCTACCTGAATATAATATTTGTAAATCATATAGCTGAGAAAGCATTTGTATTTAGAGTATAAAAGAACACTTCTATCTGAATAATCTGAACAAGAATTTTAATGGTCTCTGTGGTGGGCTGACAACTGACAGTCGACTTGTAACAGCTGAACTGAACCAGTGAGGTGCTGGGTGTGGGAGGTCCCCGCTGGGGGTTGTTGCTGGCAGCATGAGAGCAGAACCTGAATGGAAGAAACTGGTGAGAAGCTGTTCGGAGATGTCACTGAGGCTGTAGGGCACTGTTGGTTCTCTTGATGCGCTTTACCATGCTGGCTTTCCTGATGAACCAGGCTGTTCTCATCATCAAAGGATCATGGGAACTTATTGCCGCTGGGCATTCTCTAGTTCACTTTGGGGGAGCCCTGGTTCTCACTTTGAGCACCATTTTCTGGCTCCAGAGCGGAAGATGGTGCACTGCTCAGTCTCCTGAAGAAGGCTGTTGAGTTACAGTTCCTGATAGAAACTCAGCTTTCCTTGTCGTGAGAATAGCTCCGGACCTCACTGTTGCTAAGGTACCTTTTGAGGGAACTCAGGTCCTTCCTTTGAGCATTATCTCGTAGCTGAAGTTCAGATCCCTCAGCCTGCTGGCACAGGCTTTCTAGCTTCCACCACTGACCCATGGGCCTTCCCAGTGCAGATCCACAAAGCAGACCCACATGAGACATTGTAACAGGCTCTTGGCCTCCAGTTGGACTCATGGGAGACATTGTTATGGGCTCCAGATTTCCAGCTACACTCACCACTCACACAGCACTTTTCTGTGAAATCCAGGCCCTAAGCTGGATTTTCTAAGTTTTTTTTTTTTTTTTTTTTTTTTTTTTTTTTTTTTTTTTTTTTTTTTTTTTTTTTTTTTTTTTTTTTTTTTTTTTTTTTTTTTTTTTTTTTTTTTTTTTTTTTTTTTGGTGCAGCTATGTGATAGGACAGCAGAAAAAGAATCCTTTATTGCTAGTGCAGGAGGGCTGCAGAAAACTGTAAGGACCCTCTGGGGTGGAGACTGGGAGGGAGGCTGGTTTGTACTATGGGCAGAGTTTACATGGATGGGTGGTTTTTCCTATTAGGAGAGGATTGGGGATGGTTGGAACATGCATGAAAAGAAAGGTAGAGGTTGATTTTGGGATCAGAAGAAGATAGAAGCTAGTCTGCAGGGATATGCTGCTTTGGGACCCAAAGCCATGTTGAATGACCACCATGATGACTCTGGCAAAGTTTCACATGGGCATAATCCTATAAGTTCTTTAGTGTATGAGCAGATTTTCTGCACTCTTTGGGTGACTACTGTAAAATAATGTTTTAATTAATTGTCCTGTATTGTATTGTTCCCCTTGCAAAACCCCTTACTGCAACAGTCTGTCTTGAAAGAATAAAAAGTAAGTTTCTAGAACAGGAAAATCTATGAAGATAGTTATCTCAGTGGTTGCCTAAATTTGGGAGGAGGGGATGCATGGACAGCCAGTGGATAGAGTCCTCTCACTTGGGATGGCAAAAAATGACCTCAGCCTATTCTTGTGGTTGTACAACTCAGAAAAGGAACTGGGTTCTACTCAATGTTACATTTTATGTTTACAAATTGTGTGGTATATGATTTTTTGTCTAATAAAGTAGTTTTATTATTTAAGAAAAAAAGTATTTTGAAGGCTGGTCAAAAAGCCCAGTGGATTAAAGCATTTGCATGCAAGCTCAGGGGCCAGGGGTTCGATCCCCAGGTCTGCCATGTCAGCCATAGAGCTCGCTGAGATGGCAATTCAGACTGGGTGTGGTGGCGCATGCCTGTAATCCCAGCTACTAGGAGACTATAAACAGGAAAATCATTATGAGTCCGATCTAGTTGTGACACCCTGAACACGCTATAGATCCTTCCCTAAAATACAGAAAAAAAAATATTTTAAATGGTCAATTTAAATGGACATTTCATCAAAGAGACCATATAGAAAAATATAACAATTACTTCAGAAGAGAGTTCCTATCACGTCAGTAGGGAAATCCAAATTAAAACTATATCCTGATATCATTTTACCCCCATTAGAAATGTTAATGTAAATACAGAAATCCCTTACCGTATGCAAGAATAGAAAAATTATATATTCCTATTGATGGGAATGCAAAATGCTGTAACAACCTTAGGAAAGTCTTTGGTGTTTCTTAAGAATTCAATAGGTACTTACCAAATAGCCCAGTGGTGCTTTTTCTACTTACCTATCCAACAGAAATGAGAAAGACCTTCATGCATGTTGATGAATGTGTGCGGATATCCCCAGCAATAACAGCGATAATCAAAACTTGATTCATTCCCAGTGTCTGTCAAGTAGTGTAAGAATAGGTCAAATGTAGCATATTCTGTGATGCAGTATTATGTAGTTATATAACAATAAAGAGGTATCACCTAAAACTGCACATGTAGAAAACATAAGTGAGCCTCTAGAACATTAGTCTAAGTGCAAGTATGCAGGTCTACAGCATATCAAATGTAATGTGTTTGTATGGCATTTGTAGAAAAGGGACACAGGGACAGAAGGTAGGTCAGTAGTTGGCTGGGAACTAAGGTTTACTGTGTGGGGGCAGGAGAGAAGGCTCAATGCTCTAAGCTCATGCTGTGTTAGTAGTTTCACACCTGCATAAAGTTAATAAAAATCATCACCTGGTAGACTTCCTTGGTGAATTTTATGGTGTGTAAACTCAACCTTAGCAAAGATAATAGATTTTTTGAAGTGTGCAGAAGACAGTTTTCTAGTAGCATAACTAGTTTTTTTTTGTTTTTTTTTTTAATTCTTAAAAACAAACAAGCATTGATTCTTGTTAGGACACAATATCTGCAGACAGAAAGAGTTGTCATTGTTTCTGATTGAACAAGTGACTCATTGGATGATTTTCATAAAAGTTAAATGCGTGTAAAGCGAATGTGATAAGGTCGGCGAGGACTCAGGACATAGGAGAACCTGTACTGCAACATCATGAAACTCAGGTGAGTTCCAAATTTTCTGAACAAGGAGATTATGGAGCCAGAGAGGAAAGAGATTGAAGTTCTATAGTGTGCCTGGGGAGAGTCACATGGAGAGAAAACTTTCTCTCAGTCTCTCTCTGAGAGCAAACTGGTCAAGCATTGGCCGTGACTCATCCACATGGATGACACAGACAAAGGATCTACAGAATAAGGTACAGCACTACAAGATAAACCCTGAGGAGACTTCACTGACCTCATCAGAAACATAAAGTACATGTGTTGGTATATAAGTCTTGCTCTATCTAGGTCTTAACCATCCAGCAGAAAAGTATAAAAATGAAGTATACATCATGGGGCCATAATATTAAGTTGAGCTGTAAATGGCTATGGTCAACAACTTCTTCGGATAACACACTGTTGTTGTGGAATGCTGGACTGTTGAATTGTGTTGTCGAGTTCAAGCACCTAAGTTAGTTGAATGACAATGGAGTGCCCATCTCTGACAGGTCTAGACAAAGGAAGGGGTATAGAAAGGTAGAATCATGACGTGTGTGTATAGACAGAACAGTTGGGATAGATAACACTGTGCTTCTACATAAGTATATGAGAGGCAAGATTTTTCACTAATGGTGGTTGGACAGGATATTATGTCAGCTTCTAATACTATGGACAACCACTAGGAAAATAGCAAGGTAGAAAGTATTAATTATTGAATCTTTGATGTAATTCAGGTATAAAAAATAAGATATGCAAACAGATACACTCTCTTTATTTACTAATAAGAGACAAACAGTATAATAATGTCTGTGAGTATAATATCATGTATGCACCTTCTATGATACCAAAACATGAAAACAGTTTGCAATGTATTAATTTATCAAATCCATCTTGTCCAGGTATTTTAAAACTGTCTCATTGATATTTGTACTTCAATAAAACAAAAATTAAAAAATTTTTGAAAAAGTTAAATGCGAGGAATGTTGTCCTTCTTGGGTCTCTCTCTCTATTCAAACACTAAAGAAAATAATGCAGGGCTGGCAAGATAGCTCAGAGGACTAAAGCACCTCCTGAGGCAAGCTTAGGCAAAAGCAGAGACTAAGGTTCCATCCACTGCCCCCCAACAGAGCCAGCCCTGCCCCAGGGAAGGCTGAGCTGACCAGAGTCATGGCGTCGTGGTGCAGTCCTATAATCCTAGCCCTGGGGAGGCTGAAAACAGGAGTATCACCAGGAGTCCAAGCTGCAGAGTGAGACCCTGTAACACCAAATACCTTTAAAAAAACAAAAAAAGAAAAAAAAATGCATAAGATTTAAAAAGGTATTTTTTTTCTTAGTGTAGCAATGGTATGTTCACCAGTCCAAAACAATTTATGAGTAGTTAAGTGCAAATTACCAATAATTCCCATCAATTATTAGAGAATCTTCAATAATGATGAGAGGACAGAGCAGTATAAATTCCAGTTTTTGAAATAAAAGTGACCAAAAATAAAGAACGAGCTCTCAGAAAATATTTTTCTTTTTAGACGTTGTGTTCACTTTTCTCTCATTTTGCTTTTTCCTTCATTCTCATACATCTGAAGCTGGGTTCTCAACTGGCAGGGCAGAATGTTGACTAGAAAACACAGTAGAAGCAAAGAAGGGAAGGAGAGAAACACGGAAATGTTTTATGCAATGTTCAACAAAACGAAATGCAACTTGCTTTTATCTTATTACTGGTTTCTGAACATGCTGCTTTATTTAGCTACCTTACTTCAGTAAAGCAAACGAGATCCACTTTCAAATATCAGGCCCTTGTTTTGTCTGACCCTTCATCAAATGATCCTTTCACGCTCTTTCATTTGGTTTTAACTAGCCAAGGTTTATTGAAATTCAGTTCAACTCAATATTCCTGGAGATTAAAAGACAGTGTTTGAGGGGCAAAGGCACCATATGTTACTCTGTGTCTAATGTATATCACGCCTGCTTAAGAAAAAGTGCTCTGGGCCAACAAAGCTTTGGTCAGCACAGAATCCATAAAAGGAAATGACATAGTTTTCTTATGAAAGTACTTCAATTTTGAGATTCAGCCGATGGAAATACAAAGATGAGAGACTTAAACTGACGGATCATGAATTCCCAAGGCTGTGGGCAAAGGTTCGCAGCAGAGATGTTTACATCTGAAGCTGAGTTCTCAACTGGCAGGGCAGAATGTTGACTAGAAAACACAGCTTTGCCACATTTGGACTTCTGACAGGAACTGGGTGTTGTCTGAGTTGGAATGTCTGTAAACTGAAGATAGAAGAAGAATATTAATGCACATCCATGGGGTTTTGATGTTAGTAGCAATAATCTTTTCAGAATCATGCTTAAAACTGCAAGCTTCACTTGTAAAGTGACTGTATTTCTCAAAAGAAAAATTCATATGAAACATAATGAGTGTCATATTGCAGTTATTTTGCTTTTGATCATTGCCAGTGAAAATTTATAATTTGAGTTGAAACATAAACCTATTGATATTGCTGTCACGATTAAGTTTTCCTCATGTGGTTAGAAACCTACATACCTTAGATAAACTTACTGAGAAATTTGATGTATTAGATGTTAATAATGACTTGACTATTTCAGTTACGTATTTCTTATGAGAATATTTACATTCCTATCTGAGCTTTCCACATCCTTAATTTCTTATAGCTACAATCTGCATAACAAGGATCTAATGGTTTTTAAATTTCCCACAATTTATCTATACCTTCCCTTTCTATTTTTTTACCAAATCACGTTAATTGACTTTATGTTTCTTAATGTGTTAGATATTATGTTAAGACAGTAAGCTGAGAAAAAATTGTGCTGGCATTCATAACCTAAATCAATCAATCTGTTTTGAATTTTCTTCTATTGCACTATGTCACTTGGGTTTATAAGTCAACCAGTAATACACTATGTATTTTCTTATACTTGTAAAAATTCAAATTTATAAGTAGTGGTTATTATATACAGTTAACTCTAAAGATGGTTTAAAATTATAGTTCTGGCAAAAAGTACTTCCACACCTTCATTTCTTGACTGAAACATGGCTTCAAATTATGAAGATCATTTCAGTGATGTGGGTTTGTAATTGTCAAAAGAAAAGACGTGGAAAGTTACAGAAACATGGACATTTTCATGAAATTTATTTCCTAGGAAAGTGCCATTTGTTGTAGCAATAACATGTGTTTCATATTGTAGAGAATCCTGTGACTTAGAGATGCAAATGCTACAGTCAGAGCATGTGCACTAACAGAATGATGTTTTCAAAAGGTTTATGTGTAATAGACATTTTATTCCACAGAATTTGGTAAGCTACTTGGTGAGAAAAGCACAGTGAGTAACAAGACTATTGTGCAGGTTTTCTGGCTACATTGAAACTGTCTCAGTGGTCTTTAAAACATTGACACTGAGTAGGGTGTAGGTATACTGAATGTTCTCGTTCAATGTTTTATTATTTAAGTTAACAGAGAAATATTTTGGCAAGTTTATCCAATGTTTGACTCTAGTGGCTTTAAAACCGAAGAAAGTTGGTAATTTCTTTGCAAATGTTAAAGATAGAAGTAGTGTTTTATTTACTTTTTGGCAGAACTGGGGATTGAACTCAGATCCTTGTGCTTGCCAAGGAAGCACTTATTCTACTGAGCCATCTCCCTGGCCCCCAGAAGTGTTGTTTTAAAAATCTAGATTTTATTCTTTCTAATTTATTATATATTTTGATCAGAGAAAGATACCTTTTTCAGAGTTATTGGCAATGAATTTTGTAATTTTTCCAAGAATGTATTCATACACATAAATTCAAGGAGATGGGATGATTAACAAAGTATTTTTGGAGAGAAGAATATGACAGTATGTAGTGTCTGTTTTCTTCAGAGTGTTCTACTTCATTGAGTGAATAGTTTTAAAATGTTTTATAGTCAATCATTCTCATCTTTCTAGAAAATAAAATCTTGCTGCATTAAACTTGTGAATTCATAGAAGATAGGACATCTTCCTTCATAGATGTGGTCTAACAGATGTTATTAAACAAGAAGTAGGATAAAAAGAAGGGAGCGATAGTTGTTGGAATTAAAAAGAGTGTACAACTAGGTGTTGTATCCATCAGGATGGATTAGAAAATGCTATATTAAGGCAGAAAACATCAAGTTAACATGATGGAAACTTGTTTCTCTCCCATAATGCCTTCCAATATAAGATGGCATCATGGGAAAGCAGGGATCATCCATCTTTATTACTCAGTTTACCTGTGACTAACAAAAGCATCATCTTGACATATCCAACTTCAAGAATAGAATGTTTGTTACAGCAGACTTCAGCCTGGCTCTTAAAGCTTAATGTCACTGGATGAAACAATTCACTTAGTCATTTCTAACTCCAAGCATGAGAGGAAGTGTGGTTTAACTGCATATCACAAAAGACAGATCCAGAAAGATGTACCTAAGGACAGAGCCACTCATGATTCAAGCAATATGATGAATCATCTTCAGAAAATGATCTGTATTTGTCTAACTGATCATGTATCGGGAAGCTCTTGAAAGAATCAACAAATGGGATCAACTCTTCTTAAAGAGCTTCTGCATGTCAAAAGAAATTGTCAACAGAGTGAAAAGACAACCCACAAACTTTGAAAAAATCCTAACTAATAAGCAATCAGACAGAGGTCTACTGTCTAGAATTTATAAAGAACTAAGATATAACAGGGCCCTCAAATTTAAAGACACA
>PVKA01002858.1:0-118095 GCA_004027165.1 Ctenomys sociabilis
TGGGCGTCCAACCCCGGAGTGCTACGTGGGCACAGCCGATAGGTCCAGGTACACGGAAGCAACGCCCTAGTCTTAGCCTTAGCCAAATGAGAAGTTGTTTGCTATGGAGAGCACTCATCCCCAGGTGGGGGTGGAAGGCGGAAGCCAGGGCCGTCTTTAAGGTGTGGCTGTGTCTTTAAGGTGTGGCTGTGAGCAGCTCTCCACAGTAAGTTGTTTGTTATGGAGAGCACTCACCCCCAGGCGGGGGTGGAAGGCAGAAGCCAGCGCCGTCTTTCAGGCTGCGGCTATTCACAGCTCCCTACAAGTTTTGGTGACTCTCAACATGGGAAATTAAGCCCGTGTAGCCCTGTGTTCTTCTTTCATGTAACTGAACATCTCCATGTTATCACTAGGGTTTCCCCTCAACGTGAAGGCTGACTCTTCACATGAGGTGAATTGAGTGTGGGGCACTGAGGAGGATGAGCTGAGTGAGGAGACAGGGAAGAAAGCTCTTTGAGCTTTGCTTCTTCATCTTGCAAATGGGTGAGAGGACACAGAGACCGTTTCCTAAGAGTTGGAGCTGCAGCAAGGAAGGGTGTAGCTCTCTGTCTTGTTTATGTGAACAGGAGTGTGTATGTCCTCACCCTGTAGCTTTGCCATCCCCAGGGTGCTTTCCTTCACATGGCTGCCCTTCCTCTCACCACCACAGAGGGGAGCCATGGGATTGTGTTGAGGTGTGGACTGCAGTGTTCGCAAAACAGACAGGAAGCAGAACGACTTCATTTACACAAAGCATCACCAGAGTCATTTTAGGATCAATTTCATACTAAATGCTTATAGAAAAAAAAGGGAAACTTTCCCTCGGTGTCTTTTAATGATGTTATACAAGTTCCCTTTATTGTGAACCTCAGAAGCAAAACCAACTACCTCAGTAGGGAGTTAATGTTTAAGATGTGGAGTGCAGAGTGTTACCTTGTAAAACTTTATTGAGGAAAGAGATGAGGTCATCTAGGGAGGTCAGGGGAGAGACCCTACCCATTCTTAGTACCACAAGCATGCAGTGAGTGGGCCAGAGGTGAGAAAGCCCTGTTTCATGAGGGGGCTCTCATAGTTTAGCCTGTGGGATTTTAAGTGCAGTTTATTGGCTTTATTTAAAACAACTGTGTTTCATTTGCAGGAAGTGATACTGACTCATTTGTCTTTTAAGTTAATGCTTTTTTTTAAGATTAACTTTTTTTTGAGGAGGCGGTAGTGAGGATTGAACCCAAGGCCTTGTCACCAAGCTACATTCCTAGCCTCACCCCGCTTCATGTTTTTTATTTTTTCAGATGAAATCTGGCTAAATTGTACAGGCTTGGCTTGAACTTGCCATCCTCCTGCTTTAGCGTACTGGAGTGCTGAGATTATAGGACTACACCATCACACCTACTGAGATTCACATTCTTAAGTGTCAGAATTTGTTATTTCTGAATATTTAATGAATGTTTATATAGTATTTTGTTGCTTGTTAAAACCTTCCTATTTTGCATAATTTAATCTGCATAAACAGTTAACTTATAGTAACAATAAAATTATAAATTTGGCCTCTTAGAAATATAGAACATTTTTTACTGATAAAATGTAGTTGTCTTCAGAGATGTTCTTGAGCAGGCAAGTTTAAACATTGCCCTTGGGTCTCTTACCTGTTTATAGCTAATACAAATTCTGCTTTTGGCTCTCTTGAAAGACATTTGTAATTTTGCTGTCATTTTTCTTCTCAAGATCACCTTTTGGACCCTGGCGTTCATCCTGTCCCACGCCGACATCCACAAGACCATCGTGGAAGGCATCTCTTCTGTGCTGGGAGGAGCAGGTACCGAGCCTGTGTAGCCTTACATTGCTGAGCGTATGTAAAGGATCCATGCTGGTTACGTGGACTTGCGTGCGGTTTGGATCTTGAGTGCTTCCCAGGGCTCCTGTTTTCACATCTGTGTCTCCAAGGTGGCACTGTTTGGGGTTGGTGGAGCCTTCAGTGATGACCTAGTGGGAGGTCCTCATTCCCCAGCTGGCAGCCCCAAGGGCTGTGGGACCTGGGCTCTGATCTTCCCTCTGCTTTCCGCCCTGTGGTGAGCAGTTTGTGCTGCCATGCGCGACACCTTCAGCTTCTGTGCTCTCTCAGGGCACAAAGGCAGTGCTTCTGCCCAGTCTTGGGCTGGAAGCTCCAGCATTAGGAGCCCAAATAGATGTGTTCATACTGTGTAAATTATTTCTATCAGATACTTTGTTATAGAACCAGAAGGTTGGCTAACATAATCCCAAAGCTAAATACTTAATTTTAATAGTAATTCAACATAATTCAAAGTTCAATGTAAGTTGTTATGTTTTTCAGTATATTAACTTAGTATTCTAGAAACAAGGCTGGATTCCAGAATTTAATTACTGTCAAGTTCTTGAGAGGCTCTCTAATCTAATCTTCTTATTTTCTGAATGATGAAGTAGGAGCAGAAGAGAGTGTGCCTTGCATAAGTGCCCTCCAATAGCCTGGCCCCTTGTCTCCATTGATCTCTGTTATGGTTTGTGTCTGGTTGTCTCCCCAAAGCCTCATGAAGTCACGGGGAGGACTTCTAGAGTTTGTGATTGTCTCATGATCCACTGGGATTATGGGTATGAGTGCTGCTGGGATTATGGGTGTGAGTACACACCCAGCCTTGGCCAGATCCTCTGACTGCAGTTTAAGGGAGGCTTGCTCTCTGTGGCCATTGATGCTGCCACTCCCCTTTACTCTCTGCTCTTTGTCACCACAATGAAAGGTTGCTCTCTACCGTGTGCTGCCTTGCCTTGGAGGCAGCTGAGTGTGGACTGAAGCCTCCACTGACTGTGAGCTAAATAAACCTTTCCTTCCTTCATTTTGGGTGTTGGGTATTTGTCTCAGCAACAAGAAAAGAATACCTGAGATAGGCTGCAAGTCACAGTTTTTTTTTTGTTTGGTTTTTTTTTTTGTTTTTTGAATTTTAGGGAAGAGTCTTTAGGGTGTTCAGGGTCTCACATCTAGATCAGACTCTAGTGATTCTCCTGTTCACAGCCTTCCAAGAGCTGGAATTACTGGCACCTACCATGCCCAGTCTCAATTGTCATCTCAGCACACCCTGGGGGTTGGGCTGGTATGGCAGGCCCTGGGATTGAAACCCCCACACCCCCACCCTCACCCCCTGCATTTGCTTGCAGGTGCTTTAAGAGCCAGCTTTGGAATTCAGGATTTTCCTGGTTTAAAATAACAGGGTATGTCTATTATGTAGCAGCACCAGTAGGGTGTAGAGGTCAAGTTGAGTTTACCACCAAAGTGTTATAAAAAACAAACTCTTGCAGTTGTTGGAGACTAGGGAATTTAGGAACTACAGATAATTATTATTGTGTTGAACTTTTCAGCTCAGATTCCTCATCTGTTTGAACAAGCAGAGATGAGTCCAAATAAACAGAGCTCAGCTTCTCAACCTGTGTGCAGAGGAAGGTGATTTAGAATTTGATCAAATTGTGTGTGTAGCTATAAAAATAGTAAGTGGTGTGGTTTTCTTCACATTAACAGTATGTATTATTAGTGCCAAATGGATGCGGCCACTGACAGCTAGCTATCTGTTCTGTGAGAGCTGTGGGGCACGTACACCCCACTCAGATTTCTAGGCATGGAGAGCAGGCGACCCACCTATGGGTTTACTATCTCACCTCTGTGTGCGTTGCCAGATTTTGCTCTTAGTTCCTTTTTCAGAGTGTTCCATTAGAGAGTGATTCTGGCATTTGGATGTGCTTTTCCTCTTCAGAAAATGCTGACCAAATACTTGGGTCAACCTCTCTCCAGAGATCACAAGCCCAAATTTAACAACCAGTATCCAGACTTGACAATGAAGCCATATTTTAGACCAAGATTTAGTCCATACTTGGACTATCTCCTGTTCCATTTCAGCAATATCTTATCTACTATATTCATGAGAAAGTGGACCATGTCTTTTATTTCTTGAAAACGGCATCATAATTGTGATGCAGACTCCATTTTGTCTTTTAATCAGTAGAGAAATTGCAAATCTCTTTTAATGCAGAGAGTAATCCGGGTGAATAGTATGGAACACGCTCTGTGAGACGAGTCTCACATGGTTGCTTGAGACAGTGGCACTCGACTTCTTTCCAAGAGGCGGAATGGGACTAGGATATCTACGCACATAAGGACAGCGGGCGGGGGGGTGCCAGTCCATCGCTGTCCTTATCTCCGACACTGTAATAGTGTGTGCTGAGCCAGGCAGCACCCCCACATCCCCAGCCGCTCTCATCACAGCTTCTTGCTCACTCTGCCATGGGTGTTTTGCTGGAGCAGCCAGCACAGTCTGCTTCCAAGAGGCTGCTGCCTGGGACTTCCAGTAGTAGAGGTGCATGTCTCTCATAGTGAAGATTCCTTTTGGATGCTTCAGGTGCCAGGAAGCCTTAGCTGCCTCTGGAAGAGCTAAAGAATGGAAGCTAGAAGCTCAGAAGTGAGTGCAGTGCTTGGAAAAAGCTTGGGTGGGGCAGCCAGGCCCTGCTGGGGTCCCTGCGCCTGAACCATCCTGATCTCAAGTCACACTCTTCTCAGCCCTGTGTAAACTCCTAAAGCTTTGCACTCAGAAATCAATTAATTGTCCTTTTCCACTATGAGGAAAATCACTTTACTCCATAATTGTTAGGTGCCCAATAAATCCCTACTGTAAATCCAGAGTTGCCTGTAGGTGCAGGAGGACATAGGGGCTCACTGATCCTACCATGTCTGGTCCTGTGGCTCCTGCTCCCTGTAGGGCCCCACCAGAGTGGAGTCAGCCACCCCAGGAGAAGCCCAGGCTCTCCCAGCCTGGCCCTGGCTGAGCCTCTGCAGCCAGAGCGCCCAGCGCCAGCTCGCCACTCATATGCATTGTCTCCTGTCCCCTGCCCTTTCCTGTCTGGGCCTCTTCCCACTGCCTCTTAGGAGAGAGAGGAATAAAAGATTGGAAAAGGGAAGGATCATCAGGGTCTTCAAGGTTTCTAGTTACCAAAGGTCAGTTTCAGAATGTTCCTCTTCAAAATTAAAACAATTGTAAAAGGTTTTGGTGTTTTACCCATTGGGGCAACAGCAGTAAATCTTTACCTTACTACAAAGTCCCACAAATCGCTAAGCACCCTTCCTTACTCCATATAAATGACCACGGCGGGGTCATTTCACACATGAAACCTTAAGACGCAGCTGTGAGCTACCCCAGGATGTCTGTATGAATGGTTACTCTGCTCCTGTGAGGTGTGCAAATTTTTTCCAGTGAAACTAGGTTTCTTCTGGGGAGAAAACAGCTGTTTTATGAATGTGAAGGAGTATTTTTGAAGTCAAGTAGATGTACTTTAAAATGGAACTCTTGAATATTGCTTATTTTTTAAATTCCTGAAAGGAGGAAGACATTCTTTTAAGCTGCCTCTATTCACTATTCTTGTTAGTCTTGTTTCTCTTCTCTGAGAACTGAATTTGTAGGGGTTGTCTGTAGGTCTTTGGTTGAGCAAATAAGCCTGAAAGCTAAGTGTCTTCCTGCCTTTATCTTCTGCCAACAGGTGATATGCTTGCTTCATTATTTTTATGTGTAAGCCATAGAAATACTTTATTTTTTCAATGCTGTCACATAGTTTTTGAAATAATAGTCCAAAGTGAACACTGACTTGTTTTATTTGATTTGATTTTGTAAAGAAACTGTTACTGTACAATTTAGAAAGTAGATTGGTTGCCCAGCCACACTGTGGTAGGAATGGCTGCTGAAGGTAAGCCCATCCACACGCTTGCTCTTCACAGCGGGTCCCGCATGTGTGTACCTGGGATGCTCTGGCCCTAGCCTGTGCAGTGTGTGGCCCTTTGCACAGACCTGGGCGCTATGAATTTTAGGCAAGCTGTGCTATGAATGTGAAGAGGACCGTACTGCTCCAGTGGAAGCCAGCAGAGCTGAGGATGTGATGAGCTCTCACAGTAAAGAAGAGAGCAGAGGACTGGGAGGGCGCTCCGCAGGGCAGGAGGACATTCTCTACTGTTTGTCATTGTCTCTCCCTGTCCTCATGCTGGCCTAGAGACCTGCCCTTCCTTTGGGGGCAGACACCAGCTGCTGCTGGCTCTGCAGGGCAAGGTCTCAAGAGGTCTGCATGACTCAGCAAAGGACTCTGTCCCCTTTTCTGTCACAACATAGATTATTTCTCAAAATGATGAGTTAGGTCTTTGTATCATGCTATTCCAGGGTGATAGAAACAAATTTCTGATGTGTGTCTCATATGTGTAAGGAAGAAGGGCTTGCGTTATTAAGAAAACAAAGTGACTACTGTCAGAGGGCTTGCTTTAGTGACTTTGACTCCTTTTTCTTTGACTCCATGGCTAGTTTTCAGATTTGTTCATTTTCTGTCTTCCATCCATCCTTCTGGGCATGGTTGAGACTCCACATGGTGGGGTGGACTGCACTGACAGTTGAGTCTTTGCCTGTGGAATTTACAGAAGAGCTGCTAAGGTCCAGAGTTTGCATCCTGTGTCTGCAGTGCTTCCTGGAGGTGGTGTGTCTGCCTCTTTCCTCTCTTTCTGGGAGAGCCCCAAGCATTGGAGTAAATCCAGGCCCTCAGTGTAGGCAGACATAGCTGTGTGGGCTGCCTGACACTTGGAGCTGCTCCCCTTGTATACCACAACCTCTCCAAGGCTGGAGTAGCTGGCAGGTGCTCATGGGGACGGAGGGAAAGGCTCCCAAGCCTTGGTGAGATGTCTCGGCCTGCACATTAGCTTATTCTCGCCCCTTCTCCCTCAGCACCTGCTTGGGCTCACATAATGGGTGCAGCAAGTTGGTGCTGGACCCATCAGTGACTGGGTAATAGAGTCTCTGTTGTGTTGTGACTGATAGTTGCTGCATTGTATCATTATGGCTGTTTAGCCCCAAAACTACACAGACTAGTTTAGAAACTTCCTTTGCTGTTTGTGAATATATGAATCATCCTTTCTTTTATTTGGCTTCCAATATCCTAAGGTTTGATTTTAATGCATTTATGCCCAGAGTTAAACAGATGGTTTCCAAATTGAACCCCAAATCACCCCTTGGAGCTGTCCTGCTGGTCTCCTACTGTGGTCCTTCTGATGGTGACCTTGGCATTCTTCCAAGTGGTGCCTTCTAATTTGAGTCCCCACACTAGAAGAGCAGACCACAGCTGTGCACTGGAATGTGCACCGCAAGGGAACAGGTCACTTTTAAGCATCCTAATAACAAAGGCTTCTTGTCCTAAAGATGCTTGAAAACTTGCTGTATTCCCTTGTTGATGGCCTGGTTCCACAACACTGCACTGTTTGTCCTGCTGAGGTTTTAAGAAACTAAAAATATTTGATCAAAACATTATTTTTCAAGTATAATATCTTCCATACATTTATAGGTCAGAGTTTTAAATATTTACCACTCAAAACAAGTTTTATTTCTATATTATATGACACAATGCAAAATATACTTTTATCATTCAACTAGTCTAATAACAAATGATAATACAAATTTTAAAAACTTTTCTAAATGAAATCAAACTGCACCATTACTGCAATATAGACTTTTTCCAGGGCCAGCATGAGGCCCATCTTAGACATGGTGGGTCACTTTGGATCTCAGATCTAATTTCCAGTGTCAACCCCAGCCTTCGGGTGCCACCTATCCCTGGCCAAGTAGAAAAGTATTTATTTTCTGTGTCCTATTGCTGCAATAAATTGAAATATTAAACATAGAAAGAATACTTGGTGACTCTATCTAATAGTAGTGCTCTGAAAAAGGTTCTGAGAAAAAAAATGAGAGCTAGAATCTGAATCTTGGGTTAGTACTAACCTATTGGTAATGTCCATGTGTCAAAGTGACCTAGTGTGTGGGAAGCTCCTTGGTTTTCAAGAGGAAGATGAAATTGGGCTGAGTTGGTCTGGAAAGTCTGAAGGATCACTATGAGTCCAGGCTGCATAGTGAGACCTTGTATCAACAATAAAATAAACAAACAAAAAAAAAAAGAAATTGGGCTGAGTCCCATCTGAGATTTCCAGGAATCCCTGGAGGGGAAAATGAGAGAAGCTGCAGGACATGGAGGCTTCTGGTCTCTCCTGTCTCCCCCGACCTCTGCTCCAGCATTTGCTGGTTCTCGGTGTTTGCTGACTTCCCCGTTGGCAAGCCCTGACTTTCTGCATCACATCACCTCACTGACTGTCACCCACAGCTTCATTTTCTCCACCTGTTAAAGTGTACTCATAACTAAGTTTGGTAAAACATTAAAAGTATGAGGCAAAGGGAAAAAAACATGCTGACCCTAGAAGGGACTCCAGAGTCCCATCACCACTCATCCCTGACCTGTACCAGGTTATCACCCAATTTGGAGTCAGGCCCTCTGTCAGAACTGCCCACACTCATCTTTTTCACCTCGCACATGCACAGCCCAGGGCCCCCCATCTGCGTCCCTCTGTGGTCTCAAGGTTTCTATCACAGGCTGTATTGCAACATATGCCCTGAGCCACTGCCTGCCTGCCTCCCTCACTCCCTTCTTACCTCAGGGGCATTCTAAACGAATTTATCTACCCACTCAATTTTAAGTTGATGTCAAGTATTTATGTTTAAATGTTTACAAAGGATGTCCCTCCTCATGTGTTGCCTATATGCTCTTAGTCTATTTAGAATCTTTAAATGACAGATGTCACCGATTAATTTATTCAGTTATAAGAAATGGCTGCCCTATACCTAAATGCTGAGAGCAGTCCTTATTATCAAACTGACCCCCCAGTCCAGCCCATTTTCCAACAGAGAAGGTTCCTCTGGTCTTTCTCAGTGGCAGTAACCATGGTGATGTATGTTGCTGTCACGCCACCTGCGGTTGGAGTTGTGGTTCTGCCGTGGGTGGGGTCAGTGGTGAGGTAAGACCTGTCTGCCCTCAGCACTTCCTGCCCAGACACACTCCACTTTCCACCCTGCCTTCAGAAGCTCTTCCCTCAGTGCCCTGTATTAATTAACTGCCCCTTTATATCAGGTTCCCCAGAGATGTTTGTACTTCAGGGGAGGTATAGCAGATGAAATCTCAGAAGCAAAAAATTGTACTGTAAAGTAGGAAAGAGGCAGTCAGACATGTGGTAGGGAAAAAGAGTAAGACCTTGGTGTTTTGTTAGATAGGTCCATCTTACACTCTGTGGTGGTGCATTCCTATAAATCCCAGCGTGTGAAAACTGAGGCAACAGGATTGCTGTGAGTTCAAGGCCACCCTGAACTGCATATCAAGACCCTGTCTCAAAAAGAAAAAGGATAGGTCCTTTTTAGAAAAAAGTAAATACAGAAGTTACATATCTAGAAATGGATGTTCTTAACATGTGCTCTCTTGGGACAGGAACATAATTTGAATTCCATTCAGCCCTGCATCCTAAACAGAGATGCTTCTTCCCCTGAGAAGTGGTCTGTATTTTCCTTGAAAAATAGCCATGGTATTCAGATGCTGTGTACATTATGTTGTTGACTTGGTTATAGAAATGGAAAGAGCAGTGAAGCCCGCACTAGCTTTGGAGTACTATGAAGTTCACACACTGAAATACAACCCGGACATTGGGTAGTCGATGGCACCATGAAGAGCCAAGCATTGCCTTGTTACCTTATCTTGTGAGGAGTGGGCAAGCTTTTTATACCTAAAACCACATAGTCAATATTTTTTTCTGGAATACAAGGTCTCTCACAGCTTCTTTAAACACTGCTAGTGTAGTATAGAAACAGCTGTAGGTCACATACAAATGAGGGGGCGTGTGAAAGAGTGGTGGAATGGGCCTGCCAACTTTTGGCTGTGGTCTCACAAAGGGAAGAATGGGCCAGAATGCACAGGAGTCTGCAGACACTTGGGCGGTGCCCTGGGAGGCACCTTGGCGTGCATGCTTCAGTGGAAAGGCAGCTCTGCAACTGTGAAAATGATGGTGTTTTGCCCCATTACTGAAGCTCTAGCTGGCCCAGCGTTCCATCAGAGCTGATCATCACATTTTGTAATTTTGTCGTACTTAATAAGAAATGAAAGCCCTTGTGTGTTCATGCTAATAAAAGCTAGTGGTTTTCAGGGTCAATACATGCACTCAGGGTTTCTGATTGAAACTGTAATTTTTACCCACTGAATATGTTTACCTCTACTTTTTAAAAAATAATTTTGAGGCTGCTACTAAGAACTGCTGTAAGGATCCATTGGTCTGAGTGTGATCCGTTCTACATAGGGAGAAATGGCAGCAAGAATGAGGAAAAGATAGAGAAGACAAGAGCTGGGGGTTAGGTGGTAACCTGACTGCCTGGTTAGTGAGATGACCCTTCCATCCCCAGAATAATGTGAATGTTTATTTATACCTTTGCAAAGTTAATAACTTGTCACATAAGGTTGCCTAGTGACTAATAGCGAACAATAACCCATCAGGATGCTTATCTCAGGCCTGAGGTAGCTTGTTTAAAGTAGGCACTGAGGCCTAGTCCTGCTTACACACATCTGACCAATTTTCTAGCTTCCATAGCTCCCAACAAACTGCATCAAGCCCGGAACAACTGACAAATACAGACAAGCATATGTTCTACTTCTTTTACTGTAGCGCTGCATTGTTCCTTGCAGTATGCTTCTTAAACCTTCAGGATCTGTGTCACAGGGACTTCCGACCATGTAGGCCTGATGCTGCAGAAGCACTGACCTGCTATTTACCACCTTCTTGCTAAACATTTTGTTTATTTAAAAATGTTCAGCCAAGTGTGTTCGTACACCTGTAATCCCCGCACTCTGGGAGGCTGATGCAGGAGGATCACAAGCTTCAGTGGTAGCTGGGGATGTACCTCAGTTCAGAGGCCCCACAGTGAGTCCCCAGTACCACAAAAAATAAACAACTCTCATTCTCTTTAAGAAGTCTATTTCTGATTTGACCTCCTTATATCTCTTCTACAGATGTTTTCATTGGTCTTCCTTGACTCGGGCATCTTAGACATTCTTCCATTCAGTAATTATCTCAGTTACTCTTCTCGTTGCTGGGACAAATGCCCGACACCCAAACTGAAGGGAGGAAAGGTTTATTTAGCTCACAGTTAATGGAGGTTTCAGTCCATACTCAGCTGGCTCCAAGGCACAGTGGCACATGGCAGCATCCGTTCATTGCGGCAGCAGACAGCAAAACAGAGCCAAGGAGACTAGCAGCAAGAATGGCGACAGGAAGTCTATCTGTCTCTCCTATGTTATATCCAGTCTATCCTCCCCAGGCTGGGTGTAGCACTTACACCCATAATCCCAGCAGTACTAATATCCATAATCTTAGTGGATCAGTCCCCTCCTCATGATATCATGAGGCTTTGGTGGGACAACTAGACACAAACCACAACACTAGTCCACTTATTCATTTAATAAAAAAGTATGGTGCATCCTCCCCCATGTACCAAATTCAGTGTTAGGTACTGGATGTGCATCAAATGCTGAAAGAAACACAATTCTGAACCTAATAATGCACTCAGGCCTTGTTTTGAGGGCTCAGGTTGAAGGTAATAAGCTGTAAGCCAAATTAATTAATATAATCATAATAAGCATGAGGAGATATAGGGCCGTGACAGTGATCAGGAAGATGGTGGCCAAGGAAGAGAGGTGTTAGTCATTTTTTCAAAGCCGTGGGAAAGGCAGAGGAATGACTGATGTGACGGGTTGCATCTGCTGAGTTTCCACCACTTGCTAGTTATTATGAGCAAGTGGGTATCTTTGCCTTGTTAATCCTGACCGCAACCTTACAGGGCAGACAAGTTCAGTATTCTCATTTTAGGTGAGCTGATTGCAGGAGGTAGAGAGACTGGGAAGATTATAGATTGCCTTGTCTCCATGATTGAGCATGCGCTGAGGTTGGAGGGAGAGGTGGACTTTACTCACCAGAGTGAACATGTTCTGTTCTGTTTATGCTGCGTGGCATTGACTTTCATACCACGCAGTCCTGCAGGTCCTGTCAGATCCACCATGGTATCTAAGAACATAACCCAGTTCCAACACCAGCTTTCCCTAGAAGTAGATCCCAGGCTAAGGACACTATCCCACAGTACTGTCCAGGGCCACCCATCCCTCTCCTCAGTGGGTGCACACCTCCTGCTGTCCCTATGTCACTGTAGCAGAATACCTGAGGTTGGGGAAGTCCAAAAGAGAAGAGGCCTCTTTGGCGATGAGGGTGTCAGATAGCAGAGTACATCTGGCCAGAGTCCTCTGGCTAGATGGTGATGTGGCCCAGAAGTGAAAAGTGGCGCAGAAGAGAGCAGTCACCTGGGGTGCTGCACTCCACAGCAGCTCTTCTCTTAAGTTGCCAGCCCACTCCCTCTGGGAGGGGTCATGACCCAATCCCGTCACCTAAAGTCACCTCACCTTTCAGTTAAGCATGTGGACCACAGCTGCATCACAGTAGAGCGCATGGAACAGTTCCTCAGACAGGCTCTCTAGTCAGTGTAGGATGCAGCCCTTCCCTGTTGGGTTTCAGGAATGGCTGGGGTTGTAGCTAGGAGAGCACTTCTCCGGCATTTCCTGAGGTCCTAGACTCAGTCCCCAGTACTGCAGAAGAGAAGACGGACAAGGATTGTGAGAGGGAGGATGGAAGGACAGAAGCTGGATTGTTTTGGAGGAAAAAGGAATAGTGATCTGTGGAGTTACTATCAGGGATTTTTGTGGCATTGCTGCGTTCATTTGGAGATGGTGCAACAGCAACAGACACTGTGAGGTTTGACCTCATGCCGGGCAGTACTGAAGTGTACATGCCACCCCTGAATCTACAGATGACAGCCTCCACATCTCACATTTAAACACCGCCGTAAGAGCATAGTTATCCTTGCTGTAGTCTGAGTCTGTTACATGTGAAGGCACAGGACTCCTGACAGCTGAATGCTGTGCCTCCCGCAGTGCTGCACACCAGCTGCCCAGCTCTAGGGCTGAGCAGTACTCTCTGCTCCCTATGCGAATGTCTCAGTCACTTTAAATATGCATTTTCTATTTCTAGCCATGGCTTTCCTAAATTATTTTTCTGAATTAGCTTAGGCAATATGCGAATAGTTCAGGAAACGTATAAAGTAAAATTTATAGTTCTACTGCCTTTTCTTGGTATATCAAGATGGTTTTCAATTGACAGTAATGATTTTTGGTTCCTAGCAACCATTTGCAGATTAGACCCCAGATATAAAGCCAAATGTATGTGTGGTGACCATTACCTCCAGGCTCTGGGAAGCACAAGACTGACCCGCGTTCCCTTTCAGATACCTTCAGGCTGAATATTGAGGTGTACATGTCACCTTAGGGAAGTACCACGCACCTCTCAAAGAGGGACACACATCATTCCAGTGGCATTCCCTGTCCCCTGCTGTCCCAATCTGAATCATCCTTCAGGCTTTTGAAATAAAAAGAAAAATGAGCTGGCAGGGGAGAACATGGAAGAAGAGCTGGGTGGTGTCTCGCGGCTTCCACTTTGTGCTTTCAGGGCCAGTCTTCCCCTCTTGCACTGCTTTGTCCTTTCCTGGAAGGAGAACCCAGACAACAGGTGAGAGGAGAAAACAGCGCTTCCTGACAGGAGTTTTCCTCAACGTGAGCTTTCCTCACGTGATAGCCAGGGGTCTGTTAGAGCCAAGGTCAGAGAAAAAGTAGAATGGGAAAACCACTAGCAGCAGCTTCTCGGCAGTGAGCAGCAGTACTGGGCCTTGGTGGTGAGCACCCAGGACCACGGGGCGCAACCTTCTGGCTTCTTAGTCCACCCTTCTCTCCCTCTTGACAGGTAAAGAGAAGATCAAAGTATCAGAGGATAAGCTGAAGAAACTCTCGCTAATTAAATGGTGTATCTTGGAAGCCATTCGTTTAAGAGCTCCAGGTGTCTTAATTAGGAAAGTAGTGAAGCCGGTGAAAATTTTGGTAAGCTTTGCTTTTACTTTGAAATAATCATCTTTCTAGAAAAAAATGTACCGATTTGCTCATTTATTTTATTTTTTAGATTAACATATGACTTATGAAATTTCTACTTATATTTAACTAAATAAAAGTTGTATATACATTGGAACCGCAGTTCATGAACTCTTGTTTGTGAACAGTCAGTTCATGAACAGAAGCATTTGGCAGAATTATGAATACAGCCTCAGCCATGTTTCCCACCTGCACACAGCCATGACCATCTTTTCCAGAGTCATGGAACAAATTAAGTTTTGAGCCAAGGTACCACTCCCTGTATCTATCATATAGGACATGTTGTGAGATGTAAATACCTTGTAGAATGGCTAAATCAAGGTAATTTTCATATATGTTCTCACATACATTTTAGGTTAGAACATTTATTTAATCTCTATTAGCAATTTTCAAGAAAGCAATACGTTGGTTCAGAAACTTAATTCCTTCCACAATTCTGCAGAGGATGGCCAAGTTCATGTTCACGCAGGAAAGATGACTAGGTCGTGCTGGACACCAAATGCAGCCAGGTCTGTTAAGCCAAAGCATAATTCTGCTAAACATTTCTGTTTGGCAGCTGAACTGTTTGGAAACAGAAGCATCTGTGAACTGAGGTATTACTGTGCATTGTTATTAACCATTGTCACTGGGTTATATGATGGATTTCTTGAATTTAAATTCTAGTAGGTAACTGAAATTGTGTGCCTTTGACAGCCATCCCCCTAAACTACCCCTCCCCTAGCCCCTGTGTTTTCCCCTCTATGAGTTCCGTCCCCTTCTCATTACTGAGGTAAGTGAGATAGCTGTGTTAGTCATTTTCCATTGTTGGGTTGGAGCACAATTTAAAGGAGGAGGGGTTTCTTACTCACGTGGTAGTGGACATTTTAGCTTCATACACAGTTGGCTGGCTCCAAGGTGGAACAAAGCTGTTCTCTGTGAGGTAACTGGAAAGCCAAGGAAAGGAGGCCTCAGAGAAAAAGCGTTGCTTGCAAGCTGAGCCTCTGGTGACCTGCTCCTGACTAGGCCACACCTCCAGATGAAGGACTTTGGGAGACATTTTTTTAAATCATACCCTAGCATTCCATGCTTGGCCCCTGAAAAGTTCATGTTCGCCTCATTATACAAAATGCATTTCAACTCTCTCTAAGAGCTGCCAGTGTTTGAACAGTTCCAGCACTGCTGAAAAGTCTAACTTCAAAGTCTCCTGTAAGATGCAACACAAACTCAGCTAAGAGCCTCCATAAAAATAAAAAAAGAAAGACAGCTAAACATTTTTAACATAATGAAACAGGAAGGATTAGGGGAATAGACAAAATAGGACTAAGGCAACACCAGAATCCAGCAGAGCCACAGTCAGCCCCGTGGCTCAGTGTCCAGCAGCAGAGCACGGTGTGTCAGGATGTAGGGGTGCTCGGACAGCCCCGCCCTACAGTGTCACCCACCTGCCTTCTCCCTGGGGTAGTCCTGATCCTGCCTGCACCTTTCCTCAGTAGGTGGTCCATAGCTGGGCATCGCCCTTCTCAGGGTTTCCATTTTCCTTCTGGTTTTACTCTCACAGCTTCAGGTGGAACCCTCTAGGGTACTGGCAGGAGCTGTGAGCTCCTGTGAGCCTGTCAAACATTTTCCCTCGTCTCCCAGATAAGCTTTTCAAGTCTGCACAGAAGCCTCTGTGACACCATGATTCCTGCTCTTTGTATGCTGGAGATGCCAGCACCATGGGCATAATGCTGAGATCTGCTGGCAGCCCAAGAGTCAGTGGGCCTCCTTGGCCCACAGCTGCAGGAGCCTCTTGACTGCCTAGGTGCCTGAACTCAGGGTGAATTTCCCTAGGTGCCGTAGAGTGACCAAGCACCCCATGCCTGACTTCTGACACGCTATGGGCTGACTTATGGACAGGTTCTCTGCTGGGAGAACATTTGTAAGTTGGACTCACTCATAAGTTGGATTCATTTGTAAGTATCATGAAATGAAGCCTTGACACAAACATACAGTGTGTATTGCTTTGCTGTCCCTAGCAGTCCTCTTCTTTTTTTTTTTTTTTTTGTCTTTTTGAGACAGGGTCTTGCTATGCAGTTCAGGCTGGCTTTAAGCTCACTTTGTAGCTCAGGCTGGTCTCAAACTCACAACAATCCTCCTGCCTCAGCCTCCCGAGTGCTGGGATTACAAGCATGCGCCACCACGCCCGGCTGTAGTCCTCTTCTTAACACCACTGCTTTTCCTCTTGCTTTTGGAGATCCTGGGTTCTGATTTAGCACTGTAACACTACACTGTCACACTATATAGTAAGCACACAGCAGCACAACTGTATCAATGTGACGTACTTCCGTGATTGATTAACATCTATGAACGTTTGCAGTATGAGATCCATCTGCATCTGAAAATTCACAACTAGAATGCTTTTAAGTTGGGGACTTAATGTAAAAGATTTACAATTTTGTGCCTTTAACCCTGCAGTGGACGGGTTCTAATTGGTTTCTGGGATCCCCGGAAGGCATCTTTGTTTTGTTCATATACAAATTCTTGGCTACTTTTTAATTCTAATCTTTTCAACAGCTGTGCTGTCCTTTGCCCTACCTTGCAGGGACTTCCTTTATGCTAGAACTGCAAACTTTTCCAGTCATTGAGCTCTGCCCATTGTTTCTGGTTAACAGCTAAAGTGTACGTGTGTGTGTGTGTGTGTGTGTGTGTGTGTGTGTGTGTGTGTGTGTGCAGGGTCTCACTATGCAGCTGGGACTCATAGTGATCCTCCTGTTTTCTGCCTCCCTAGTACTGCGATTACAGGTGTGCGCCACCGCGCCCAGATTCCCATTGATGGCTCAGTGAACCTAGTGGGGCCAGCACAGTATATGGTGCCAGGGATTGAACCCTGGCTCCTGTGCTTACCTAAACAAGCGCTTAGTCTCCTGAGCTATACCACTGACCTCCCTTTTTTTTAGGTGTTTTTGGGGGTTTTTTGACATAGAAATTTCATGTCCTTTGAATATGTGCTCATTAGTGGAATAGCTGGACTATATGGTAGCTTTATTCTTAACTCTTTGAGGAATTTCCATAGAATGCTCCATTATGACTACATAATTTACATGCTAAGTCAGTAATGTGCCAGACAGAATTTTCTTCCTCCAAACCAGTCAACCATTTTTTTTAAAAAAAGAAATAACAGAAATCCGTAGCTCAGTGGACAAAGCACCTACTTTGGCAAGCAGAGGGTTTGATTCCTGGGCCTGTATGCCATGCTGGCCCTCACCCCAGGGTGTGCTGATCTGGCAACAGAGTCTGGGAGTGGTGGCGCATGCCTGTAATCCCAGCCCTGGGGAGGCTGCAAACAGGAGAATCACCACGAGTCTGATCTGCATAGTGAGATCCTGTACCAAATACACAAATGAAAACAAAAACAACTTCCCTGGCGAGCATAAGGGCCTGAGTTCAATTCCCGGTTCCCTAAAAAAAAGAAAGAAAAGAAAAACAGAAACCCTGGCAAGTGTGAAGCACTCTCCTTGCAGTTTTGATTTTCATTTCCCTGGTGGTTAGTGGTGATGAGCATTTCTCATGTACCTAGTGACCATTTATATGACTTCTGTGGAAAATGTCTTTGATATCCTCTGTTTTTAATTATTTGTTTTCCTGTTACTGAGTTCTTAGATTTACAATATTACATTTGTAATATTGCCCCTTATTACATGCAAGGTTTGCAAATATATTCTACCAATCGTAGCTTGTTTTTATTCTGTTGAATATTTCCTCGGCTGCATAGAAGCATTGAGTTTCGTATCATCCCATTTTTGTTCTTGTTCACATCTAAAATCTCATCGTCCAGAGTAGTGTCAAGAGGCTCTCTCTGTGTTTTATTTTAGTGGTATTACACTTTCAGGACTTATGATTAATCCGTGTTGAGTTCTTTTATATGGATGATACAGAAGTATCCCACTTCTTTTTCCTGCATTTGGGCTTCCAGTTTTCCCAGCTCCATATATTTAAGGAACTATTCTTCACCCACTGGGTGTTTTGGGCACCTTTGTCAGAATATAGATTTGTTTCTGGGCTTGCTGTTCAGTTCCATTGGTATATATATCTTCTTATACTGGTGCCATAATGTTTTGGTTACTGTAGTTTTATAGTATATTTTGAAGCCAGGTAATATGATGCCTCCCACTTTGTTCATTTTGGTCAGTTTTGCTTTGCTTATTCAAGGCCTTTTATGTTTCCACATGAATGTTAGGATTTCTTTTCTAAATGAATTAAAAATATTATTAGGATTTGGAAAGCACACATGACTATATAATTCCATTATGTATTAAGTGACCTTGGACAGCTAACTATAAGTGTGAAGCTTCATTTTATCAATAGAGAACCTTATCTGTTGGCACATATTTTAGGTAAACTGCCTCTCCTTTAGTCATTCCATCCCTGTGAGCCTGCATCAGAATTAGTGGATTGGATGGTCTCTCCTCTGATTCAGCCCACAAAGATTCTTGAGCAGCAGTGGCCCCAGGAGTCCAGGATATGAAGGAAGTTCTTCAGGGTGACTGGTAGACAGTGTCAGACCAGGAGCCACAGACATGGGGGCAGGTAGCAAAAATGCCACAGCTGATCTCACGTGGTGTAGGAGTCAGTGATGGGGTGCAGAAGAGAGGGCCTCTGGGACAGGGGAGACAGTTCTCAGGTGCAGCAGGACAGGGTCTGTGCACATTGCAATGTTGGGTCAACATTTGTGCATACATCAATCAGGCAGTATGGTTTTTTTTTTAGGATGAGGTGACTTAGGGCTGCCTTGTCCAGAGAGATCACATTTAGTTTTCCACTCTTTTTCCCTTTTTGTACACAGTTTGAGTGCTTGGATTGAAATCAAGAAGATTTTGCAGTAGAATACACAAGAGATTAAAATTCAAATTTTGTCTAAAAGATACTTCTGCTCCAGTAAGGATAAAGTTTGTTTAACAGATCCTACATAAATTACAGCATTTAGTTTTAGTGATATATTGGCAGGATTTGCTTCTAATTAGTCCAATTAATTACTTCAAGTTATGATTATTAAAGCACATAATCATCTGCTTAGTGATTAAGTAGAGCAATACTTTAATTACCCTGATTGTTACTGTAACTTTAATTGAACTTTTATTAAGCTGCATTTGTATCTGGTTAGTAGGCAATGAGCTGAATTACAGTCTGTGTATCAGACAGCAAACACTGTCGTTTTTAGCATACAATTCCTAAAGGTGTTTTTTAGGTTTATGTCTAAATAGTCCATTCATTTTGGAACTACTGTACATGGTATTTTTTAGAATTTTGGTTTTCAATTATGCATCACATGTTTATAGAAATACAGGTGATGGGCTGTCCAGATAGCTCAGCAGACTAAAGTGCCTGCTTAGGCAGAGCGCAGTGGCAGGGGTTTGATCCCCCGCATGCCATGCTAGCCCCACCCCCAGGGTGCACTGAGACAACAATAGAGACTGGGCATGACAGTGCACACCTATAATCCCAGCGCTTGGGAGGTTGAAAAACAGGAGAATCATGACAAGTCCGATCTACATAGTGAGACCCTGTACTAAATACAAAAAAAGAAAGAAAGAAATACAAATGATTTTATGAGTTTGTGGTACATCTGCAGCTTTGCTGAACTTACTAGTCTCTAGAACTATGGCAATTTCTTGGGATTTTTGACCCAGGTGTTATTTTTCTGTTTTCCTTTGTGATCTGTGTGGCTTTTACTGCCTTTTTGTACTACATTGCATTGGTGGCTTGCACTTCTGGGTCCATGGTGACTGCTTTGTCTCTGAACTTAAGGAAATAGAGACTGGGCATGACAGTGCACACCTATAATCCCAGCGCTTGGGAGGTTGAAAAACAACAAGATACTGCTTTGTCTCTGAACTTAAGGAAAAAGAGTTTTAGTTTTTATCATTAAATGTGATCCTGGTATAGAGAATTTTTGTTGATATTCTTTATCAAATTTTAAAAATTTGCTTTATTTCTAGTTTGCTTAGAATTTTATCCTGCGTAGGTGTTGTGTTACCTCCAGTGCTTTTCTGCATTGGCTGATACGATCATGTTCTTTCCCTCCTTCAGCTTATTGATGTTTTGGATTACATCTACTGATATTTCAGCCTTGACTCAAGCCTTTTATACCTGGAGCCGGTCATACTTGATCAGGGCATATAATTGTTTTCTAAGTTGTTGGATTTGTTCTAACGTTTTGTTGAGAAACTCTCCTCTAGATGCATGAGAGGCAGTGGACTATAGTTATTATTTTTTTAATGCTGCTTTTGTCTGAGTTATATATCATGGCAATCTCTTAAAAAGTTTTACCATCCCTTCCTCCTTGAACATTCAGATTTCTTTCTCTCCATCCTTCCCATCTTCTGCTTTTGTCTTTGTAGGGCTTCCCCATTCTCAAGATTCCCCATTTCTGGCACCCCCAAGGCTTTTGCTGCCCTGCTATGAGTGGCAGCAGGTAGTCCTAACTTTACTTTCCTGTTCTGGAGGGACCCATCTCCATAGGTTCTGTCCTTCTTGAGCTTTCTCTTCAGTTGTTACAGAAGCCAAGATGGTGGCTCTGTAACCTGGGCATAGTGATGTCTTCTGCCCTGAGTTTTTCTGATACAGTCATATCAGGCTTCTCTGCCCTTCATCAGCCTGGCACTTAGGAGCTTCAAACAGGAGCTTCTTTCTTGCCTCCTCCCTCTTGCTACTATGAACTCTGTACCTAAGGACCTGTTTGAAGCTTCCTGTTCTCTGCTAGCCTGCTCTGTAGGCTACAGTGGTCAGCAGTGTCCAGGTGTTATCATAGGCTGATAGCACCTAAAACTAGGAGGCCTGTTTTTAGATCTCCAGGAGGCCTGTCTAGGGCCACCCCAGCCTGCCCACCACACGTTAGGGACCTTCATGGCTGCTTTAAAGTCAGCCATGACTCCTCCAGCCTCAGCTGTGACAGGGACAAGGAAAAGTTAGGATGGGGATCTCACAGGCTCCCCTTTTGAAAATGGGCAGAGAGTAGCAGCAAGAGCCTCCCTCCTCCCAGGGTGGGGTCTGGCTTTCCAGCACTGCTGGGGCTAAACTGGCCAACCTCAAGCACTGAGACCCTCCCACCAGCGAATAGGCATTCTCATGGGTTGAACACTGCTGACCCATCTGTACTCCGTACTGCCCTGTCTACCAAAGGCCCATTTTTAGTTGTAAGGTATACCTTTTTTGCATATATATAAATTTGAAGTATTTTGGAACTATCATGTGTGCATCCCAAAATCATACAGAGTTAAATGGACATGGCTTATGATGACTAGCACTAGAGAGACCTCAAAATAGTTCACTTCAGGTAGACTGGTGGCTCGATGGGGATCACAGACTTGAGATCTTGTTCTGTGGTTTCTGGAGGGTGAGGATGAAAGTGACGCAGGGAGTCCTTTAGTCCTAGGTGTGGGCTGCACGGATTACGAAAGCCTCTGGTCATTGGCTGGGAGGGTGGTGCTCGCTCTGCTCGCTCTGCTCACCCTGCACACTCTGCAACCCGCAACAAACAAGGAGGCCACCACCCTTCCCTGCCACTCTCATCAGTGTCCCCAGGGACAGGAGCCCACTGCATCTGTCTTCAGGGCTTCTCTGGTTGTTGTCCTTGTCTCCAAGTCCAATGTTTTGTCCTATAACATAGAGACCCATCGTGGTTTCCATGGAGAACACTGGCTGCAGAGGTCAGCCTCAAGCACTGGACTGTACCTAACCAGTTTATAAAACTTTGGCTTTGATCTAGTACCCTTCAGTGTTACCAAATACATATGAACATGTGGCAAATAGAATCTGAAATCAGTAGTTGCATAAATTGAGTAACAGAAATGACTGGTCTGGGAAGATTAGATTTCTCTCACAATCATTTTTAAAATGTTTATGTCTTTGCCATAATATAACTGCAGCATTATTTTTAATGACCTAAACACTTTTCAAAACAGATTTTCAGGCTGATTTTTCTCCCCTAGAATTACACAGTTCCGTCTGGTGATTTGTTGATGTTGTCTCCATTTTGGTTGCATAGAAACCCACAGTATTTCCCTGATCCTGAGTCATTCAAGCCTGTAAGTTGTGTGCTTCTGTGTACATTACCTTTTAGCTTTAATTTCTTTTTTTTTTTTGTCTTTTTGAGACAGGGTCTCACTATGCAGTTCAGTCTGGCCTTAAGCTCACTTTGTAGCTCAGGCTGGTCTCGAACTCACAACAATCCTCCTGCCTCAGCCTCCTGAGTGCTGGGATTACAGGCATGCGCCACCATGCCCGGCTTTTAGCTTTAATTTCTTTTTATTAACCAAGAATATAGATTCATAAATCAGCTAATACTGTAGCTCAGTGGCACAGTGCCTGCCTGGCAAGTGCAAAGTCCTGAGTTCAATTCCCAGTACCAAAACAAACAAACAAGAAACACCCAGAACTAATACTATGTGATATTTATCTGTTAACCATGAAAAAAAGTTACTCATAAAGTAATGAGCTTGGTGACATAGAAGGCACAACATTCTCAGATCACATAGAAAATATTGGTGGAATGAACATTTACTACCTTGAAATGTTTTTTATCTCAAACCAGGAAGGCATATTCAGTAAATACACCTGGCTCTAAAGGAAGACTTGTTTGATATCCTGGAAGCAATTGTTTCAGTTACTGGTTTCCGAGGAATACATAAAGTAAAACTAAAGCCTATTAAAACACATGTCATTTCTTATGATCTGAGAGTTACAAGGCTAAACAGAGAGCCTATAGGCATACATTTAGTTCATTTTCTGCACTTACGCAAAACATTCAGCAAAGCTGTGGATGTGTCTATTCTGCACAACAAACTGTCCCACAGGGTGGCTGCTGGTCTTTAAGTTGATTACCAAGAACAATTTCATGATGGAGCCTGAGACCTTTTTATATGTATCATTCCACTTCTTAGGTCCATTCTGTGGTTGCTTTACATTATCATTTACGTTTACCACTTAATAGAATTCTTTTTAAACCTTTTCACTTATAGTTTACATTCCAAAAAACAGTTGTGTCTAGTATTTATAACAGGTTGGAAAAAATTACCAACACCCCTGAGACTCCGTATGCAAAGATTAGCTGTACGAGGTCATTTTTAGCTTAGAGAAATAAAGCAAAGCTTATATAAATAAGACTGATTTGGGGCGAAATGTTTTCTTCCCACAGGAACGTTGGAAAGAGGCAAATTTAGAGAAGCACATGTTCTTGGAGCACTACATGGCATTTGGAGGCGGGAAATTCCAGTGTCCTGGAAGGTCGGTGAGGCGCAGAAGCCAAGTGGTCAAGACCCCAGGGAGAGCAGGAGAGCAGGGCTAACCTGGTTGGCTGGCCAGGATGCTAGGGGATGTCTGTGGTGCGCCTGTAGAGGCTGCTGATGGAGTAAAATGACACTGCTAGGTGCCAGGGGAACAGGATGGTGGGTCAGCTCCGCCTCAGGGTGGTATGCAGCGAGGTGAGAGCCACTTCTCCTATGCACAGATACATGTTCCCTCCGCTGCACACATCAGGGTGCATGCTGGCTGACATCGGCAGAAATCGATTTCGTGCAGAGCAGCACAACCTTAGCTTTTCCTTACAGGGTTTACTTGCTTCGGCAAACCTCTTCCTGGCCACCTCATAGTTCAACTGGCCCCAAGGACTCCCCTCCAGCGTGATTTGCCGTTCTGTGCAAATGCTCCTAATTCAGGCAAGTTATGCTTAAGTTGCTTACCCCAACAGAAAAGCAGATTTGAACACCGCCCTGCTAAGCTGCAGGCCATGCACAGAGGAAGACCATTGGGGCCCCCAGCTCTGCAGGGCCTGCTTCTCACTCTGTAAGTGCACAAGTCCATTCAGGGTTATATCTCAAAAATTGTAGTTTCTTGATTTAAAAAGTCAGCTATGTTTATAGTTTGAACAGTACCTTAATCCTTTTCCGTATGCATGATTACCAAAACATGCTTCTGTTCCTTCTTTATAAGCCTTTAGTAATGTCTCCATCTTCCCAAATGTTTTTTTATTAGTCTTAAATCAACCATGAAAATTTGAACCGCCTTTTTAAAAACAATTCTAGAAAGCCGAGCCTAAGCAAATTGGTAGTGGGGGTTTCCTTGGTGACCACTTATTTGTCCTATCATTTTAGGTCATTGACCTAACCTGGCCAGTCATTCTATAAGGAGAGGCTTTTTTTTCCATACTTAAAAGAGGCCCCTTTACTCACTTCCAGAGAAGTGAGGGAGAAAGCAGGCAGCCCTGGGCATTTACAAAGGATCAGGCCTTGTCTGCAGCCATATCACCCAGATCTTGGAAGCTAATTGGTCAGGCCTGATTAGTGCTTGGATAGAGACAAAGGATCAGGCCTTGTGTTGGGGCAGCCTGCGGACAGTCTAGTGGAGATGTGGGAAACCTGGGTTCCTGAAATCATCATCTCACTGAGACATCAGTTGAAAGGAGCTCATCTCTTTCTGTTATGTTAGATTAAGAATGTTCTTATCTTGTAATGCAGGCAAGGGTGTAAACACACTAATATGCCTACCAGTGAGCTCCAAAAGTTAAACAATACGTTGGAGTGTGATGCGTTGGGGGCTTAAGTTTAATCAGTAGCCACCATCGCCTTCACCTGCCTCTGTTACTTCTACATAGAAAATCAGTTCTTAACCCTATTATAAATGTATTGTTGTTCTCACCTACTTCATATCAGTGTCATAAGGGTAGCTCCTCCAAAAACTCAAAATATGTTCTTCAGAGTCTTTGACAGAAATGTCTAATAGCAGCTGAAGAGTTTAACACAGACACCTTTGGCACTGGGCTTGCAGTGCTTCAACCACAGACCAAGTGGTTTTCAGTGGCACAGCCAGCTCATGCAAGCGGTCAACCTGCCTGACGTCTGCTGTGCCCAGGAGGACCTGTTACCACCTTCTGCCACAGCTTTGAGGCTGAGAGATACTTGCTTGAATTTGAAAGTAGTGTGTATAGTAAAGGGGGCTACAGCATCACAACTCCTTCAGGTGTATCCTACTCATGCGTAAACTGCATCTTCAGAATATCCTGAGCTCCATCTCCCAAGGCAGTGTCCATGAAACATACTGTGACCATGTGGTCCGTTGGGACCCATCTGGAGTATGGGAGGTGCCCAAGTGTCTCACTGCTGAGTGCAGACAGGAGTATCAGGTCAGAATGACCTTACACGGGCCTTTCAGGATCAGGGACCTATAAGCTGAGGAACCAGAAAGAGCAGGGATCATGAAGCACTGAGGTGTGTGGCTGAGGCAAGCATGGTGTGACTGTTACTGGGGCCGATGACAGTGTGATGAGGCGTAACACTGGAAGCAGACACTGGCTCGGGGGGAGTCCCCTCAGCTCCTGCAGTAGGAGCTTGTGTGCAGCTTGCAAAGCACTGATGAAGCCTCACATGGTTTAGGGTGCAGTGGATCCATGCAGGGCTTGACTTCAGTTGCACGGTTACTTTACTGTTCCGCACAGGAGACGTGGCATGGTTACATCTGCAGGCTCAGAAGGTCATTAGCTGTGGGACTCCAGCAAAGGGAGGGACTCTAGGTGGGCTGTGGCTGTTCCAACTCTATAAAGGGCTGAAGAGATGGCAGGAATAAATAGATTAGAAACAGAGAAAGCTTGGAGACAAGGTATGAAGCTTTCTTCAGGAAACTGAGTCTGAGGTACAGCAAAACAGATACTATCTAATAGTCATGGTGAATCTCTCAGAGCCTGAATGCCACCTGCAACCCAAACCCACTGATCTACTGCGAAGTGACAATACTGCCATCAAACTTGAATACTTTTTAGTTTAGAAAAACAATTCTGTATTAACATCCTTTGTTTCAAAAAAAAGCACAATAACATCTGTGCCATAGTTTCACCACTACCATTTGGTAGCAAAAATCTATAGGCAAAGCACTAACTTGAGGTCAACTAACCTGCTGAAAACTTCACTGTCTCTAGTTTTCTGGTAAGTTCTGGGCTTGCATTTTAAATAGGCAATTTATACAGTATTTTTTTAAAGAGATAAAATAAAAGTGGTTCAGAAGAACAAATATCTTCTTGTAGACAGCATATATAGCAAGATAGATCTTTCCACTGAAATGTAATCCCACAAATCTATAGGATGAACACCAGAAAATTCCTAATTGAATGAGCAGCCTTGCTTTCTCGGGTACCCAAAACTCAGTGAGTCAGAAAAAACTGCCAGTGATGCAGCTGACAATGTGCTGGGGATCATGCTCACAGCCGTCACCTCTCAGGCGGGCCTCAGGGAGTGTGCAGGTCACTCCCTCCTGTGAGTGTACATGGAAGGCCTGGACGACTCGCCTGCATGAGCACTGTGGCTGCTGTTAGCAGCCACTGAAATTAGGTTGGAGGAACTGGAGCTCTTGCATCAAGGGCACACTCCAAAAGGCCTGCAGGAGGAGCCCTGGACTGGGCCCTTCCTCACCACCAAAGATGTCTGAGAGCTTTTAGCCAAAGAATCAGGAGAAAGCTCAGTGAACTAATGGGCTTCTGCAGAAGCAGGATGCGTAGTGCACAATCTCTTTACAGTGGATCGGCTCACCTGAAACCTGGGTTTCAGCAGAGGGACTAGAAAGGGGATTCTAGTATTAGAGGCATCCCTGAAAGCTGGTGGTCAGGGCACAGGGTGTGCTCACCATGCCTCCTTTGCAAGGCCCACAAGTGCTGGCAGCTGTGGAATTAGCCTGCCTCCCAACCTGCAAGGGTAGGCGCCCTTGTTGGAGTGATGTGGGTTCACTTCCAGTGAAGAACAGGCACCCTGACATTTGCAAGGTGACCCAGTGTGTGAAGAACGGCCTTCTCGAAGGAGCAGGAGGCACAATGCAAGTTGGGTTGCAGTCCTTGAGAAGTGGAAATAAAGTGCATTTCCAATAGAAATAAAACTCTCTCTCTCTCTCTCTCTCTCTCTCTCTCTCTCTCTCTCTCTCTCTCTCTCTCTCTCTCTCTCTCCCTCTCTCCCTCTCTCCCTCTCTCCCTCTCTCCCTCTCTCTCTCTCTCCCTCTCTCTCTCTCTGTGTGTGTGTGTTTTGGAGGTCCTTCATATACCAAGGCTACAAAATGGACAATGGCTTTCTAATGAAAACCACACTGCTGTTGGAAGAGTAAGCAAAAACACGGCAAGGCTAGCACCAGACAGAGGCACTCTTCTAGTCCTACTGAGTGGTTCTCAAGCACCCAGTGTAATATGACTCCTGCCATTCGTTGACTACTTGTGGAGTATAGACTGTCAGATAGGGTGCTGGGTCACCCCGGAAAACAGACCAGATGAAGGCCTGTCTCTCCAGGAGCTTATGGTCCAACTCAGGCCACTTTATTAAAACCATAGGCCACAGGGTACCAGCTGATCCTGCATGGGAACATGGATATAGCCACACCATAGCACACAACCACATGGCAGCCAGTACCTGCAGGAAGCTCCTGTGACTCGGCAGAGGCTGGGCCCCAGACCGTTGAGGGTCCTTGGTAACAGACTTGGAAAGAAGAGTTCAGAGCCTGTGGGAATGCAGCAGTGCCCCTGTGACCGACACACCGATGGCCCAGGCCACTATGTGTCTGCATTTGTGCAGCCTGTGTATTCCCGTACATTTGTGCTGATGTCATTTAACAGTTGTGCCCGACCCACTAAACAGCCTTTGCACAGTCTCAGGCTGGGGGACCTTTCTCACTTTTAGACTTAGAAATGATTGTATTTGAAGAGTGAGCAACTAATTGAAAATCTATTTTATTCTGAGGCACGTGCTCTGTAAGCATATGCATCTGCGTGGCTCCAGCTGGTAGGTGTGATTCTGTGAGCATGTACACTTGTGCAACTGTCTATCACTGTCTTTGAAAATGTCTGAGAAAGAAGAGGCTAGGGCTGCAGGTGAGAGGAGGGGAAATGGTGACTCCGGAACCTCGGTGCCAGATGCTGGTTCCCCTCTGCCCTTTAGGCCACATCACTCACAGCTCGGCTGAGCAGCGGGGACTCACTCAGGGAAGCACAGAACCCTTGGCAGAACTGTACTCATTGTCTCCCCACCATTCTTCTGGACTTCTCACACGCAGCAGCCATGATTTAAGTCAAGAGCCAATGAGGCAATTCAAGTGTGGTTTTTAATACTTGGGGAAAACATACTTTTCTGACCCACATTTTCAGAAAGCTGAGAAAACTCGTGTGTTCATCACAGTAGATACAGAAAAAGCATTCCACAAAAGTGAATACTTTCTCTAGTAAAATCTGTCATCACTATAGGAACAGGAGGAAAGTTCCACAGTGGTGTGGTGCTGGCACAAAGGCTGACCTGCAGAGCAGGGGAGGAGAGGCCCAGAACACACTGGACATGTGGCTTCTGATGAGAACGAGAATGCTGAGGCCTCGCAGTACTAAGGGCGACTTGTCAGCCTCACCATGTGCACAGATAAAGGAGCACAGCTGGACACTTTCTCAGCACCAGGCACAAGAGTTACCTTGGACCTTTGTGAACATGAGGGCCTGAAAAGCGGTACCCAGAGGTCTGCAGGTGGCTCCCATCCAGGACAAGGAGCTGCAAGAGCACTCTCAGAGCGACCCTGGCCACTGTCCGGAAGGCCAGCCCTGCCCTGAACCCAGTTCCTCAGCAGTGTGGAGGGGTTCCTGTCTTTCCCACCTGCTTTCTCTTCCCTGTTTCCATTGGTAAATATTCCTGTTCTCTTCTGTTTTCCTGTCTTCTGCTTCTCTTCCACCTTACTCTATTCTCTTCCCCTTATAGTTCTCATTTCTCCAGCCATCCTAAGCGTCTCCCTGCTCACTCTACTTGGTTATACTATTACTATGATTGTTCCCAGCCCACAGCTCAGTGTGCCACCCACACTGACTGTCTTCCTCATAATTATTTCTGATACTAAACTTAGAAAGTTTGGCAAAGTACACCTGAAATATTTTTCCTTTCTGCTTGTCAAATTTCTTTAGATTAACAAGTCTCAAAATGTTGTCTTCGGACTACAGCAATAAAAGTATCTGGAGACCTGTGGGAGATGAGGTTCTTGTACCATCTTAGACCTCCTGAGACAGCCCCACTCCGGCTGTGTTCTCACAAGACCTCCAGGAGATTCTCATATACCATAAAGAGCAGGAGCCCAGGGTGTAGATTATTTACCTCCTGCCCCTAAATTGACTTTGGGAAATGAGGTTATGGGAAAAGTGCTTCCCCACTTGAATAGCTAGACTCCCATGCGTGACCTGTGAAAGGTTCCCTATGCACTGGCCTCACCCAGCTCCAGGCCAGAGCATGCTATTTTCATAAGCTGCAGCTGGTGGCAGCTCTGGACACTTCACAGCGCCTGCTTCCTGGCAGCAGCAGTGGTTTTCCAGCCCATGCTGCCATTGCCTGCTGTGACTTCTGGGAGGAAATAAGATTTTCTTTCTAAAGAGATCAGGATAGCGGGCATTCACTGACTCCCACCCCACTCCTCCCAGCCCCAACGCCGCCTTCCCTGTTTGTCTCTCATAGCCGCTTTTCTCTTCTGGCTGTTCCTGCTCTGGGAAGCCTCCTTCACTTTGCCCCTTCCTGGCTCTCTGTGTCTGTTCCAGCCAGCCCCTGAAACCAGATCTTCCATCAGCCCAGTGTCAGGTGATTTTTACTGTTTTCCAACCCTCTCCTTGGCACTGTCTCTCTTTCTGTCCCCTTATGACAGGCAGATTCATGTTCCTGAAATGATGTCTGGTTGGTGCTCAGCAAGCCCACTTATTTAGAGCCTGTGCTTCCTCTAGGCCTGCTCTGGTGTCCCTGCACACCTCCAGTCAGCGTGCTTCTGCCAGACCACACGGCCCACAGCCCCAGGCCACAACCTTAGCTGCTCTTCAGTGTTTGGTGTGCACCCTCATTCCCTGTCATCTCTAGCAGTGCATTATTCAGGGCTTTGTATTCTTGATGTCTGTGTCGTTTTCCTTGAGCCATGGGACAAACAGCCCAAGTACTAATTAATTGAGCAATGTTCAACATATCTGTATTTTAATGTTTTATTTGTAGATGTGTGACATTCTTGGAAGTGTAAACAAACAGATCTGCCATAAATAATATGCCTCATTTTTATTGTTGTGGCCTTTGAAAAAGTATTAAGACATTTTTAGCATGAACACAGATTGGCTCCTGAGAGCTTTTGTAAAAATTCACCCTTTAGAAGAGCTTTTAATCGCACAGATTTTCTTGTGTTTTAGACACCACACAAAACTCAATAACAGTAAAAGTCTAAAATATACTGTGTTTTTATTTCTGCCATGCCACTCCCACCAATGCCAGGGATAACTGAGATAATTCTGCTAGAGTATGCAAATATTTAGATTTGGACCAAATATGTTTTTTTCAGCACATAACTTTATTATGGGACATTATTAATTCAGATCACTTTTCCCTTAAGCTTTCAAAATGGCTATAATTACTACCAAAAGTCATGTTAATATTAATACTATTTTAGTACCTAATATTAATAATCAATCTAACAACAGTAAAAAGTAAGAAAAATATTAAAGGCTCTCTAATTCAGAATACACATTTGCCCAAAAGGCTCTATTATAGTTTATTTTTAAGGGAAATAGGTTTTTTTCTTAATTTTTAAGACTACTACAGAGTCTAGGAAATACCTTATAATTTGTAGTATGAGACTATTTTAATGGTAAACATTGTTTCTGATTGTTTTTTACATTCCATAGATTTTTTTCTTGATATATATTTTTCTGTTCAAAAGTTTTAAATGTATTCATTTTAATTGACAAGTGAGAGCAGTATGTATTTAGCGCACTTTCACACTCGCACAGGCTGTGGGAGGCCCACAAGCTGCATTGTGTGCCTTAGCGGCTCTCACACGCAGAACAGACCCCTTGGCTTACTCCCCCTACAAACTGAAATTGTCCTTTAGCTAAGATCTCCCCCAAACCCCACACCCGGCTACTGAGAACCATCATTTCTAATGGGAATATCAATGGTATTTCCAAAATGCTTCCAGTTCTTTTAAATGCACCACTTGTGTGCTTCTTATTCTCTGTCTCCTTGTCTGGGGAAGAAGTCTTTATTGAGGGCTTCGTGTGTGTAATAATGCTTAGAGCCTCATTTTCACACAGTGTAGTTGCTCATTGGGTACATACAATCTGTTACTGGCTCTAGCACCTTCACAGACCCAAACCTAAGGGGTCCCACATGGTTCACTGCTGTGAGGAGCCCTCTTGGCCCTGCCTAGCTTCGCATTTCTGTCTTATCCCAGCACGGACAGGCAGCTTACAGGCCCCGGGTAGCCAGGACTGCTTCTCGGGATCCTTTTCTCCTGTCAACCAGGCCTTGCTTGGGGGACCCCCTTGACCAGCTCCACAGCACTCTTCAGTGTCTCCCCTGTGCTCCCTGCAGTGCCTGTGAGGACTTGAATTGGAAGGCAGCTAGAGATGGGAGAGGTGGGGGAGGTAGGACAAGGGGCAGAAGAAAGGTGGGCACTTGTGTGTGGTGTGTGCCTGCACCCACTCTGCACAGGGGTGTGGTCGTGGCACCTTGTGGAAGTGCACTGACTGAAAGGAAAGGATAAATTTAAAAGAAACTAGTAAATTCTTACTTTATGCCTTTAATAGATTAATTATTAAAAAAGCGTATTTCCTTTGACAGATACATGCTTTTTAGATATTCTCTGATGGTCAGTACTTAGGCAACTTTCACAGCTAACTAACCATTTTATGCTTTTCCTTAGGTGGTTTGCTCTGTTAGAGATTCAAATATGTATTATTTTAATACTTTATAAATATGATTGCAGTCTTCTGGACCCATTGCCAAAGCAGGTAAGTCTTTCAGAGTTTTGAATATCGTTATAACTCAGATTTGATATGAACCTTTACTCCTTCATTTTAATTGCCAGGGCTGAGCTAACTGATATTCTCACTTAGGCCTGGTCTTGGTAGACTCAGGCTGAGAACATAGATGATCTGCTTCCTTCAGAATCTCCTTATTGTGCCACATGACTGCATGGCCAGGGCCAAATACCAGTGTTTCTGCCTCTGAGAATGTGAGGGCCTCCTCGCTAGCCTTCCCAGATTTTACCCATTTCCCTGGGTTACATAAACATGGCCTTAGTTTGACGTCTTATCCCTAGAAAGGGAGATCTTCTCTAGGTCTGACAGTAGTCATTCATTTTGGATGCCTGTCATGTCCTTGGCCCTGTAGGAAAGCAGTGTCATGGGAGGAAACCTGCCCCAGTGGGAACAGTAGGGACAGAAAGCAGAAAGCACCATGGGAAGAACCCACTTTATTTCTGCAGTGGTCTGTCTCAGAGGATCTGTCCTAGGCCCTCAGTGGGACCACCCTCGGGCTGGTGGGAGCATTGCAGCCTCCTGGGGCTGGTGAGGGAGGAGCCCTCAGCCCTCAGACTTAACATGGCACTCGGTGTTTTGATTCAGTGCTGAGATCATGAGGCAGATAGATGTCCAGAGGGAACCTCTGTGTGCCAAAGACAGTGCATCACAAACACACATGGGCCAGCAATTCCCATTGATTTCTTTTGCACTTCTGTCCTGAGTTTGACATAGATCTGAGGAGCTCTCCAAATGTTAATGTAATGTGGCTCACTGTCTTTCAAGCACCCTTCCCAGGGCACTCAGCTGCCTGCTGTGCCATGGGCGACATGAAGGTGAGAGTCAGGGTATGGACCCCGAACACAAGCTCTCTGGCCGTCCAAGTTGGATGCCACAGTTTGTCCCAGAAGTGACTCAGCATGCAGCTCTTCTTCCCCCAACAAGAAGACGCAGGAATGTTTGCCTTTTCCTGTGCAATGACCCCAGAAGAGGGTGGAGATCAGTAAGTGTGATCAGCTCCCTAGACAGGCATGTTCCTTACACCGGGTTCCTGGCTGAGGGTCCTATTCACTATGTTTAATTTTTTATTTTGCTTTGACACCAATCAGAACATTAAGTAAATATCTCAGTTTATATAATGCACATGCCTGAGATCTCAAAAGGCATTTTATTTCGCAGTCCTTATTATTTATTTATTTATTTATTTATTTTTTGTCTTTTTAAGACAGGGTCTCACTATGCAGTTCAGGCTGGCCTTAAGCTCACTTTGTAGCTCAGGCTGGTCTCGAACTCACAACAATCCTCCTGCCTTAGCCTCCCAAGTGCTGGGATTACAAGCATGTGCCACCACGCCCGGCTCACAGTCCTTATTTTAGAAAGAGAAAGAACAATTGAAATTATGTAACTATTGGAACTGTTTTAATAAATTATAAAATGAGGTGGTCAGAAATAGAGGAAATTGCTTTCAGACTCCAGCCTCCCCTAAAGTGCATGTTCTGAACACGCTCTGTACTGCAGGGGAAGCTGGGCATTTGGAACCTGATCTTCACAGGATTTACCTACTGGAGGAGCAGAAGCATTAAAATCACTGATTTTAATTTTCAAATAGCCCAGAGTTTTATTTTAGGTGTTGGCGAGCAAATCTAGGGCCACATGCATGCTAGACAAGCACCCTACCACTACCCCCAGCCCCCAGTGTTTTATTTTACTCAACATGTCTTGATGAATTCATTTCTGTTATCTCCCACCAGGAAGCAATCATGAGACACTGCAAAATACCAGCGGGTGGCAGAGCCCTGTGGCCCAGAGTGGGGTGCGCAGGTCTGAGTGGGGTGCACAGTCCACTCAGTGCTCCCGAGCTAGCTCCCTGCACACTTCGGCTCCTGTGGGGGGATTGAGTTGTTCAGCTTTGTTCCCTTTTCCCTTTGTTTTGGGCCATGGATCCTTAGGAAATCTTGGCATTTATGGATCCCTTTCTAGAAAAGTACCTATGTCTTCACATATGATTGTGGGTCCTGCCTACATGCCCCCCTCAGGAAGCCTGCAGCTCATTGCATTAGCTCCCCTAGTTCTCCAGTTAGACCTGGAAATAGACTGATCCTCTATTTGGATAGACCCAGCCTTCATCCGCAGAATAGCTGGATTTTCTTTTTCAAGCCCCTAATCCTTAAAAGCATTTGCAGTCCTTGTAAAACTCCACTCACCTCTACAAAGATTCACACCTTGTTTGTAGCTAGGGAGAAAAATCACATTTAAAACAAATGTGCTTTTGGAAAATCATGATCACAAGTACACTGTGCCAGCATTTCACACCTCTGACTCCAGGTGGCTCGTGAGATTGTGACCTCAGCCCCTACTGTCAAGTGAGGTGTCACAGCCAAGGAGCCAGAAATGCAGACAGGCCTCATTTACCCCGTCCTCTTTAATCAGGACTTGGTGACAGCCTTTCTCCTCCTTTTCCCTATCTTGAATGGAGCCAGAGAGCATTTCTGCGCTCAGGGTGCATTTTGGTTCTCATCCATGCGGGTACTCCCTAGAACCTACCCCTGTACCTCCTAGAGAAAATCACAGGTGAATGAACCTAGGTCTTGCATCTCTTAATCTCTGTATCTCTTCTGCATTTCTGCTTTTAGAGTAACCTTCATGTGGTGGGTGTGCCCCAGCCAGAAGGACAGTGCCGAATTGAATATAATCAGAAATGTGATGTTCTCCATGACCCAAGAGGGCCAGGGCCTTCCAGAGGAGCCACGCCACCAGCCACTCAACTGCCATCAGGCCAGCAAGAGGGGTGATGTCACCACCCACACACTAACCTGGCCCATAATAGCCATTCAAAATAACAGAGTTAGTGATTTCTAGAAACTTTTCTACATTTCTTAGTTACCTTTCATTCCTTGGTGAGACAAAATACACAACACCAACAGTTAAGGAAGGAAAAGCTCACAGTTTGTGGAGGTCTCAATCCATAATCATCCCTGTGGCACCTCCTTTGGGTACAGCTCCCATGGCTTCTCTCTTAGGCCAGCTTTGTTCTCTCCTTGCAGGTTTCCTTAGATGATCCACATTCCTCGCTTTTCCAGATTTTTCCAGTGCACCTTTGGCTCTAAGGCAGGGTGGTATGGCACAGGGCAACATTTCAAGGTGGTGGAAGATGGCAAAAGCAGAAGGGGAGAAGAGCAAGCCTCTTGCACTCACTTCTATTGTAAGCACCTCCCCCCTCCCACACAGGCAGGTGTATCACTCACCATTTCCCTGTCCCTTTGCACAGGATGAGGATGTTTACAAAGTAAGAACCCTGGCTCCCTGCTGAGTTCCGTAATTAAACTTCTCAACTTGACACAATGTATCAACCATTATAATCTACCACAAAGGCATGCTTATTATCACATACACGGTACTGGTTATCAAACTTGGGACCTTGGGCTTTCTTAACATTTTACAACTTGAACATTGTAACACAGGCTTAACAGTCCTTAACAACCAATATTAAGTCTATCAACATTATGTTAAATTAGAACCCTAATAGTCTGTCCTTGGACCCGTAAAGACGTGCCTTCATGTGAAAGGCACTTAGTCCATCTGCAAGAGTTGCCCAAGTCTAACAGTTTCAGCTTGCTGAAAAGGCCAAGCCTCTATGGGGCTTGATATGTTAAGACAAACTTGTAGCGGCAACACTCTCTGCAAACACTTCCAACATTCAGCGCACAAAATAAACCTTTTAATTCTGAAAGTTACAAACGGGATCCCAAGTATTAGGACAAAACAAGTCCAAGCTCCAGCAGGGCAAACATTAAGTCCTGTAGTGCTATGTCCAGCATCTGAAGCAATCTGTGGCAACTTGTGAACTCCAGAGGGGTTGTGTGGCTCCACCCCTGTGGCACCTCTGTTGGGTACAGCTCCCATGGCTTCTCTCTTAGGCCAGCTTTGCTCTCTCCTTGCAGGTTTCCTTAGATGATCAACATTCCTCGCTTTTCCAAACTTTTCCAGTGCACGTTTGGCTGCACCCTCACATCTTCACACATTACCCTCAGGGGCATGCATACTGCCTGGCCTTCCAGGCCCTCTGAAGGCAGGGTGGAAGCCACCATAGCCCCGACTCTTGCATTCTGAATGCACCTAAAGCCAGCATCATGTGGATGATGCCAAGGTCTGTTGCCAGCTAGAGCAGTACCCAGGCTTTCCTCTTAGCTACAGGGGTTGAGTGCCTAGAACAATTTCTCTATGCTGCCACCACTCTGGAACATGGTGCTCTGCAGCTTTCTCCTCAAAGCAGAGTCCTTCACTTTTGCAGTTTTGAGGCTGCAAACAGTGGAGATTTACTGCTTCCAGTGGTGCACTGACTGTCTTTTGTATTGCCCTATTCTTTCCAGCATCAAGATCTCAGCTCTGTCTTTGTAGTTCACCAATTCACTGGAGCTTCCTTTCTGGACAGGCCCACAACATTTTAAGTCATCCTGCTGTGCTCTTTGCTCTTGATTCTTAACATAGATCAGCTAAAACCCCCCAATAATAGCCATACTACCATCTCACCGTTAGTCAGCCTTAAAATTTCTTTTGCCAAATTAGTCTGTCACCCTTAATCTCAGTCTCACGCAAATTCTCTGGATTTGAGCACAGTGCAGACAAGCTTTCTGTCAAGCCATAACATCATCTGGAAGTCATTCTTCCTAGCAGAAACCTCCCAAGCCTGATCTTTACTAGCAGGGTTTCTATCAGCCTTCTGGTCTTCTGAGCTCTGACCAGAATCTCCCGTACAGAACAGCCTGAAGTGTTCCAGCTCTGTTCTTTCAGACAGCATCTCTGAACCTTTCCAAACTTACACAAGCTATTCCCAAAGGCTCTTGAACCACATGGTCAGGCACAGTCAGAGCAATGATTGCCGAATTCTGTGTTGATAACCTGTTATTGCTGAGGGAAAATGCCCAACACCCACAATAAAGGAAGGAATGGTTGAGTTAGCTTACAGCTTGTGGAGGTTTCGATCCATCACCAGTTCTCTCCAAGGCAGAGGGTCATGACATGGGGGCAGCTGTTCAGGGTGGTGGAGGGCAGCAAAAACAGCAAGAGCAGAAGGGGAAAAGTAGCACTGATGCCACCTCCCTGCCCTCCTGTTGCACAGGATGAGGATGTCCACAGAGCAAGGGCCCTGGCTCCCTGCTGAGTCCTTGGACTTCTAAGCTTCTCCAGTTGACAGTGTATCAACCATGACAATATCTTAACTAGCAACTGGTACTCTTAAGCTCTGTCAGTACATTATTGTATTGTAACGTGCACAAGGTTAGACGTGTGAATAAAGTTTTCTAAAATCTTTTGAGGACAGCATCGTGCCTTACAGTTCTTCATGTTTTACATCCAGGACAGCGTCTCCTCTATAACAACTATTTAATAGATGCATGTTGGTTGATGTGTTCATTCATATTTTAATTAAGATGGAAGCACTCATGACCCCAGGTGTGTGTAAAGCTAGCTTGACAGAGAATTCAGATGTTTGCTGATGTACAGAAGCACAGTGCAATACTGTCCTAAGGCAGATAGCTGTAGTTATGACTTACCGCTGTGAACCATCTGGCAGGAAACCCATAACAGAAACTCAGCCATGTCCAGGGGACACACATGACAGCAATGACAGTGCAGGGTGACGCCGTGCTGTACGTGCTGCTTGGCCCTCAGGCCCGTTCCTGCCTTGCTGGCCTCATCTCACGGGGTCAGTAGTGACTGCCTAGTCATGTTTCCTCCCACAAGCTCATAGCTTCCTAGATGTGTTCAGGTGAGGTGGGGAGTGTAAAGCTCATCCAGCAGCTCATGGCTTTGCTTAGCAGCAGACACAGGACTGAAGTCAAAGGGGCTCGGAAAAGAGATGTAGAACCCAGAAGAGCTCTGAGCACCGAACAGCAGCCTGGCCATGTGACAGCTGAGTGTGTAAGTTCCACACTCACCGAGCTGCACAAGGTGACTTTATCTGCTCTGTTTGCTTAGTGAGGATGAGCCATAGTGTCAGTCTGCACTTCTAAGAAGATACAGACACAGAAGAGCCAGCAGGCTTTGGGATAATAATGAGCTACGAGAAACAGGCTTAGGTGGCCCATACTTGTCTCCCTAGCCAGGGGCTTGATATTACTTATACTTGTGAATATTATAAAGTCATAGTATCTCCTGTTAACAGGGGTTTTGCTGGGAACAGAAGACAGAGGTGTGTGCACACCCTTACCTGGAGGCACACCCAGGCGGAGGGGAGAGGAGGCGAGCACCTGTGGCAGCATGGTGTAAGGTGCGGTGTCCAGAGATGCGACTCAACACCTTGTGCAGCTGCCTGCCTGAAGGGCAGAGACAGGATTGCAGATCACTGTCAGTGGCCTCTGCTGAGCAGTGACCTGCTGGGCACAGCCCTGGGTGCAAGCTTTCCAGCCACTGTGCATGGGAACCACGCTGGCTGTCAGCACCAGAAGTTCCAAAGTGGCCACCGCTAGAGCCTGAGCCTGCTCGACATTGCTGGACTCTACAGAGAGGTTGGGTGGGGCAGTGTGACCTGGGGACTGCAGGGACATCTGGGAGCTCCTTCATTGGCACTGAAGTTTGTCCTCCAGCTCCTTGGAGTCAGACCCGAGCTCTGTCTCAAGTGATGGCCCACGCTGCCCTCAGGCCTGTTTTAGCTTTGACTGGAAGGCTTTGCTGTACACAGGGAATACAGCTCTGCCTGCTGTGACAGTGACCTCTTGAGGTCCCTGTTCTACCCACCATACAAGTCAGGTGCCAGCGGTGACCAGCTAAGCTCTACCCACTTCCTTGTCCCTGTGTGATACTTTTCTGTGGCTATAAACACGTGCTCATGGACTGTGGCACTCTGCACTTCTGGGCTCAGACAGTTCCAGAATAGCAAGTCAGACCAATTACAACCTGCAGAGCTCAAGTTGTGGTCATGTTTTTTTTGTTGTTGTTGTTGTTGTTGGAACTCCTCTAATCATGCAAAGGGAATACAGGAAGACTCCTTGAGGAGCCCAAAAGCAACAGGGTAAACCTCCTGGGGTTCCTCGCCTTCCTGGAGAGCCAGGGTCCTAAGTGAGCTGGCCGGGGAGTCTGCTGTTCTGCCATTGATTGCCCAGGTTTTTGGCATTGGTCTTGACCTTCCTTCATGATGGAAGTAGCAACAGGCCCAGGACCATACTGAGCCTGTGTAATGGTTTGGGTCTAGGTACCCCTCAAAGCCTCATGCAGTCATGAGGCTGGTTTCTAGAATTAGCAATTCATGATCCAGTGCGGGATCATGAGTGTGAGTATTACACCTGCCCTTGGACGAAGAGTCTGAATGCAATTTAAGGAAGGGAGAGAGGCTTGCTAACTGCCACAGCTGCTGCTCCTTCCTTTGCTCTTTGATGTTTTCTGCTGCCCTCTGCCATGTGCCACTCTGCCTTGGAGCCAGTTGTGTAAGGACTGGAAACTCCACAAACTGTGAACTAAATAAACCTTTCTTTGATTTGGGGTGTCAGATATTTTGTTCCAGCAGCAAGAGAAAAGTAACGAAGAAAACCTGCTAATGAACTCATGGTATTTTCATCCCCTGGTGACCCAGGGCAAAAGCTAGCCAGAAAAGTGACCAAGAATGGACAGCTTTTCCCAAAACTTCACAAGACTTCCCCTATAGTAAAATCCTTACCCTACTTATGTTTCCTCAGTGCTGAGCAGGATAATTCTGTGATTAGAATTTCTTAATCAGTGTGTTCTGTGACTCACTTGACAACATATTAGGCCTGACAAGATCAGATCTTAGCATGACCTAAGCAATCTCTTAGCTTACACAGTGGTTAACTTTAGCAACATCCCTGATGTGACTAGTGTCCAAATTACATTCACTGGGCAGTAACTAGACCCACATGCTCTCATTTCCTGTTTTAATTCCACCCAGTCCTAAGATCTGAGAATCAGGACCAATGAGTATCTTTTAAGGTGGCTTTGCACCAAAAACTCAAGTAGACTTACGCGCCTAAGCACCACGATGATCTAACCTGTACTAACTGCTTGCATCCCCTGCTAGAGAGCCTTACACAGAAGCAGTCTCCTGCCTTTACAGATGGAAGAAGGACTGGTGGGAGCTAGGCAAGAAGGCTGACAGTCTCCTTCCAGAAACAGGAGCGCCTTGTCCACTTCTCTTGATCTGCACTGCAGACATGGCCAGAAGGCACCAGCGCCTCTGGAAAGGCCTCCTTGGCTAGGTCCTTTATGCCTTAAAGTAAATAAAATGAGGCAGTGACTGGAAGTGTATTCACTGTAATAGGCTCTGTAGCCACCACCCCTGCAGAGGCTGAGGGTATACAACAGACTTTTAAAAATCTTCTCCCTGAAGCTGGCTTGGATAACAGAGAGGCTGCAGGTCATGTGCCAGCCAAACATGGCAGATTCTGTGCTGTTGTAGATACTTCAGCCACAGCAGACACCGCACAGACTCTGTCTCAGGTCCATGCTTTCTCTGGCTCATTCTTTGACCTATTGGATTATAGTTGGCATGGTTTATGTGGCCCCTTTCTAAGGCACACACTCCCAACTCTTGGTACTGTCCTCCTAGTAGCTAAAACAGTCTCCTGCATGTATAGATTCACTAAAGCCTTTTAAAAGTTTACGCCCAGCTGTCTGTACACCCACACCCACACACACAAAGCCATCTCTCCTTGGCCGGCATGACGAAACTCACAGAAATGGGATGCCATGAAGACATCACTTCTGAGCAGACCCAAGATGGCCCTCACTGAGAACATACTGTTGGTGCTCTAATTCTTGTTCAGGCTCATCTCACAAAATGGGGAATTGTTGAAATTCAGCAGTGCCATTGTCTTAGTCATGCTATTGTTTTAAGTTTTTAAATTAGGTTCCAATAAATTAGACCAAATGAAAATGGAATCACCCATGCTAAGTGCCACACAACCAAACTGGAACTGTTAGGAAGCAGGTGACTGAGCAGGAAGTTTTCGCCCTGATGAAAGCAGCTTCCAGCTTGAGTAAGGGCAGTAGGAAGGTCCCCTCGACCTTAGCACGCCTAGAGTAGCACTGCTGCTAAACAGTGGCTATTTTGGCCTACTACTCTTTTCTTGTTCCTAACTTACACTGCTCTGCTATTCCCAGTGGCATTCGAGACTAACCAAGTCCATTTACAGTGGTGACAAGGTGACAGTAATGCCAACCATTCTGCTCAGTCTCAAACTAGAGGAATTAAGCCTGGGCCCAGACTGCCCTCACAAATGGCCCCTGTTCTAACCATGTTCAAACAAGACAGCTGTGAACTGTGCACACAGGGCTGTTTCTGTGCCACACCTTTAGGTCCTGGTTGTCACTTTCTTTACTTAGGATGCAGAGGTAATGCACTGCAGGGTATAGTAGGATATTCTGAGCCCTACTGGCTCATTAGGCGCCATTGCAGATTGCTGTCCAATTCTAGAACCACAAAGAACGCCAATTAAGATCTGCAAACTTAGATTCATTATAATTTTCTCCTTTGTCAGACAAAGCAAGGCTAATTTCTGAGGCTGTGGACTCCCTAGACATGTGGAGTCTGGAACCAGAGTAAAAACTGATTTTCCATGGTCATTTTGTCCACTGTCTTTGATTTATTTGCTTGGTAGAAAATCCCAAGCCTCACCCATGAGGCTGGACATGGTGGTACATGCCTGTAACCCCAGCACTGGGGAGGCTGAGGCAGGAGGACTGCCTCAAGTTTCAGGCCAGCCGGGGTTACCTAAGTGAGTCCATGGCTAGCCTGAACTATATGAGACCTCAGCTCTAAAGCAAAACAAGCAAACCTCACCCCTGGGGACTTGAGTGCTTGGTTGCTTGGCTTTGTCAAGTGGGACAACTACAATTTCTCTTTCCATGATGAGTGTGCACAGAGGTGACCTGGAAAGTCATCTGGTTTCAGAAACCAGCCCTACTGTGGTGGGCAGCAACTGTAAGTGGCAATTTGGTCCACCACAGCTTAAATTCCCTCCTCAGATGGCTGGTTCAGAAGAATGAGCAGCCCCAGAAGACTAGGAAGTAATTTTGGCTCCTTGGAAACCTCCTGTGCCACCTGGTAGAAGTGTCCCCTTTGTCATAGGAACTGGGGCTTCGGGACAGGAACTGCAGTTTTCCTCAGTCACTGTTGGAGGGTTAACCCTGTTTCACCCCTGAGATTCCATGCCTATGTGTTCTGACTCTCAGGGTCACGCTGGCATTGGGTTAGATGGCATCCTACACCTGAACAGCAGATCTCACCAGGTAGAATGAGGTTCTGCCCGCCCTCATCAGCAGGTTTCAATTCTGTGCCAGCCAATGGGATTCTTCTCAGCAGCTAATCTCATACTCTAGTGGAACTGGATATGACCTGTCCTCTTGATATCTCGAAGCCTTCCATCCAACGGACTGGTGCCAATGTGGGGCCGAAACCCACTCTTGGTACCGAATTCTGTCTTGGTTACTGTTCTCTCATTGCTGGGACAAAACACCTGACACCCAGAATTAAGCAAGGACAGGTACTTTTTAGCTCACAGTGTGTAGTGGCACATGGCAGAGGGCCGCAATTCACTGCAGTGGAAAACAATGAAAAGCAGAGGAAGGAGTAGTGACAACAGTGCAACAGAGAGAGAGTCTGGCTTCCTTATGCCCCCTGGTAGTTATCTGTTCCTTAGACTCCTGGGGCCCTACATGACAGGTGAGGACTTTTTTCCTGAAGTACAGGTGAGCTGTGACCCATCACCTGGCTTGTACACATGGCTCAGGTGTGGCAAATTCAGGGCAGGAGGCTGAACCCTACTGACCAGGGTTCTCTTGGTTACTCTTCTAGTGAGCTGAGAAGGAGGCATCGGCCCAGGAAGGGTGAGCTGTTCCCTCCTAGGAGAAGGAGGCTCCGGTTGACCAGCATCCCTGAGAGATGGGTCACAGAAGGGCTGCAAAGTGAAGCTTTCAAGCAAAACACAGATGTGCTTACCTTCTAGACCAATATCTGTAAACCGTGTGAGCTATTTATTTAAAATTTTAAGTGTTTAGATTTTAAAGGCACTTTAATTTTATGATTTTTCTTATTGCTCCCTTCATATATTTTTCCTGTTGTTCCTAAAGGCTTGGTGTAGCATAACCATGAAAACACGGGGCTCTTTTTTATTGTATGATGCTAAGAATGAAGCCCAGGGCCTCACCTTGTGCTAGACAAGCTCGCTACTGCACAGCCACCCTCTCAGACCCAGCCATGCCTCCTGTTTCTCTCCAAGTCTCTCAGAAGTAGACTTGTTAAGTGCTGAAGGTCTTTGGTCCTGTAGCATCGTTGAAGCTGCTGGTCATTAGCAGCAATCAGTTTAAACCTAAATGCTGTTGGCTTGGCAAGCACCACTTACTAGCATTTAGCAAGTAAGAGAAAGCAGCAGTTACTGTCTAATGGATCCACAGGGCATCTTGTGAGCTATTAATCATGCCTCTCAATTTCTGCTCATTTTTCTCTTCTCTGTGAAACAAACATAGTAGAAGATATTTTCACTATGCAGACAGCATGTGGGCCTTCCCAGGCACTGAAGCAGATATAAAAGCTACAGACTTGCGCAGGACAGCACTTGAAGGGTGGGGCTTTGCAAATTGGGATATTAAGCTTTTAATAGTTTTTCTAGTCTGTCTTGAAGTGACTAGAAGAAAGAAGGGCTGAAACAAAAATTAAGATTGAAAGCTTACGGTGTCAAATAGAATTGAAAGTTTGGGGAGGTGTTTTATAACTTTGTAGCTTCTGTATTTCCACCTGTATCAAAGGTAAAATTATTGGGAGTACTTTGGGGAGTATTTTGTGTCATTACAGAATTTCCCTCCTGTTCCTAAAGTAATTTTTTGAAGGCTGAGCTCTGTCCTCTTTAATCATCTAAACTTATTTTTTCTAGATTTAGTAAAGGGAGATTATGAAAAGCGCTATTCACATGTGATAACAAAAAGGAATTCAATCCTAGTAGCAGCAGTGATGAATGTGTGTGTGTGTGTCTGTGTGTCTGTGTTCCACATGTTAACCCAGCTATAAGCACCCCATTTCAATCCTGTTGTCTAAGAATGAGTTTACAAGAACATTGGAAACCTTGCTAGAGGCTTTAAAAGACAGAGAGCAAATAATTTTAGATCTACAATAATGTCAACTAAATTTGAAATATTAATAGATTTCAACTCTTTTTTTTTTTTTTTTTTTTTTTGTATTTTGTACAGGATTTATAGGATTTCACTGTGTAGGTGACACTCATAGTGATCCTTCCAAGTGTTTTCAGCCTCCCAAGCACTGGGATTACAGGCGTGCACCACCGTCTCAGTTGCCATCTCAGTGCGCCCCGGAGGCAGGGCTGGCACTGCCCCTCTGGCCTCGAACCCCAGTCCCTGCATCCGCTTAAGCAGGCCCTTTAGTCCACTGAGCTATCTGGCCCAAGATTCGTGTTCTCATCCTGTGAAGTCCATCTCTTTTGCTTTCTCAAAGGAATCTAGCCTGAAGCAAAGCCTTTCCAGGCCAGAAAGGTCTCAGGGTAGCAAAGCATCATAATATATAGACTGCTCCAGGTTCCGTTGTGTTTAAAAGACAGAGATGCTAAGTGATGGCATAGGAGATATATTCTGCTACCTCAAAAGAAAACTTTTTATGGGATTTCAAGTTGGAGATTCAAGTTGATCACAGGTTTGTTTTAAGAAGAACACTATCACCTAATATATTTTTTGTTTCTTGTGTTTATATTGAGTTAAGAAACTATATTAATTAAAATTTAAAATAGCAAAAAGTTCCACCCAAAGTGGTTTCTGAGTGACACAAGTTACCTCAAGCGTAGAGGCTCCCCACACAATGCTGGCTGGGTATCTATACCAGCACTGCCTTTGTATTTACAAGGGGAGAAGTCACATGCTCTGGAGACCTATTGCCTTGCTCAGCAGAGCTGGAGGCAACAGGGCCTTGTCATCACGGATCCTCCATGTCGCCTGCCCTTTCTGGTCTCAGAAGTTTCTTTGCTTCCTGATTCTCTGCGGTTTGCTGTGGTATCCCTCAAACTTAGTTCTCCTTGTTCTTTAAGGGGTGGTCTTGATGGCTTTTAAAACCCACAGCAGATCTCAGTGAGGACAGAAATGGCTTAGAGTTAGATTTTTTCCAGGAAGTGGTAGGAAGTTATCCCTCCCCTATCCTTCTAAGGCAGCAAAGGAGAATATGAACATCCATTGCATTGCTGTGTCTGAGCCCTAGGTAGGTTTATACGTATACGTATGGCCCTGAGTCATAGGTAACACAGGTGACCAGGCACCACTTGAGGTTGCTGTGGAGTTAGCCTCCTGTGTCTGATCTCTACCCTTTTTTATTCTGCCAAGAACTAATAAGAACTATGCCCAGTAAGAAAAATGCAGATTCTGGCCCTCTTTCAGGTCCAAGAAATGTAGCAAATTGAGTCATAAAATAAGCATCCAGAAATTGCTTACAAGATGTCATTGAATGATGTTAGATAGGAAACCAACTGTAATTCTTTACAGTTGCCTACACCCATGGGAATAAGCAATAGCATTGTATTTCTCAAAATATTTCCTTACCCGAAGAAATGGAAGAGTGGTTTTTACTCAAGACAAACAGCTGGAGGGTGGTACTTAGTAGGAGACTGGTGTTCTTCACGCTGGGGAGCTCACAATAAAGAAGGGCACTAATCAGGGCACTCGGAGGGAAGAGCTTCACACCTCTGGGCACAGCTAGGCACAGCTGCAGTCTGCTTTCTCAGGGCAGCAAAAGGCTGGGATGGTGGGGAGGAGCCCCTGACACCCACGTGTTTCCACTTGATGATGCTTGCACATGACGTGTCTTGGGACACCCCAGGTGTTAACATCATCTCCCTTTTTCAAAAGAGGAAACTGAGGCACAGAGAGTTCGAATGTCTTCCCTAAGGCAGGTTGTAGCTGAAGAGCCAGGTTTGCACTGAGAAGTTTTGGCCAGAACCTGAGCTTTGTCCTCGCTTCCACCTTCACACTCGCCATCAGCCTTTTCCCTGTGGAATGAGCCATGCGGCTATTTCACATCCTTTGTCAAAACTTTCAAATCCCCACATCTCTAAACACTGAGCAGGCGATTATTCCCTCCAGGGACCCACAAGCTCTAGCATTTCCAAGATTTTCTAAATAGCATGGAGCAATGCTAACCACGGGGAGGGGGGGGTGTGGAGGGGCAGGGGGGTGATTTAGCTCATTTTTTGTTTTCACTTTATAAATCTGTTTTTTCTAAATGTTTTCCTACTTCCAGCCCTGCCATTACTGGCAAAAATAATGTAGCAGAGAAGGGAGACTCCGGGGTGAACAGCATCTACTTTGTCCAGTGTGTTTGTTACATTATAAAGATACATTGTATCTTTCTCTCAGTGATTTTACTCAGGGCATTCCATCTGTGTTGCTCGATCGCTCAGGAATAATCCTAATAGCTCATGTGCCAGAGATGGCAAGCACAGTATCTGTTCCAGAATTTGGGTACACTGCCAATGAAACAGCCAACAGCAGCTAATCCCAAGCATGCTTAGGGCTGGAGGGCCCAATATGGTGGGGGAAAAAAATGTCCAAATGACGGTCCACAAAGTCTCCGGTCCATCCATTTGTTTATTAGTTTGCGCTCGCAGTGTGGGAGGTCCACGGTCCTTGTGTGTAGCTGGGGCATGCGCAGAGTGCACCTTAATTCGTTTTTCTGTCCTCTTTCTTTCCCTGATGCTCGCCCCATCTCCCGATCTCCTCCCCATTTGAGAAACATCAATCGCTGTTCTTCCTGTGGTTTATCTTTTAGTTTGCTCTTTAATTTGTATGAGATAGTCCTGTCAGCTCAATGTTCCAACCCACTGGCTACTGGTATTCTCAACAACCAGACATTACTACCAACACACACACACACACACACATACATGCACCCCAAATGCTCCCATTTCTAAAATACAGACATACAACCTTATTATAAGGCATTATGAATAAATTAAAAAATAGGAAGTTTTTAAAAGAAATAACAGAGTCTGAATATCATTAAGCGCACTAGATGCTGAAATAACTCCAAGAGTGGCTGGGTCCCCTTCAAGGGTGCACCTGCTCCACTGGAACTCAACAAAAGTTCTGTCATCTGAGTCATGCCAAGAGCCAGGCTCGGTCATCCAGGTCACGCCAAAGGTCAGGCTCGGTGCTTGCAGAGGTTGCCCCAATCCTTCTTTGAAGCTGGAAGATAGAGGTGCAGTCTGGGGAATACCATGATCCGTGCTTTTCAGTGCCACTGTCTTTGCCTCTGCTTTTCTTTGTGCTGAGTAAGGAGCCTCTCTGGGATCTTGAGCTCTCCCAAGATGGTTCCATCAAATTCATCCCTCACTTCCCTGCCACCCTGGCACTCTCCCTGTTCAAAGACTCCTCTGTGATGCCATGTGACTGGGTTGTGACCAGTGAGATGACTTCTAGGCCTGGGCTCTAGAAAGCCTGGGCTTCTTCCTCCATCTCCCAGCAGATCTGAGCTTGTCATGGTTTGTGTCTAGTTGTCCCCCGAAAGCCTCAGGTAGCTATGGTGGGTACTTCTAGACTTTGAGGTTAATTCTCAATCAAGGCTAGGATTATGGGTGTGAGTACTTTCCCCAGCCTGGGGCAGATAGCCTGGATGCAACTTGAGGAAGACAGACTTGCTCTCTGCAGTCATTGTTGGTGCTACTTCCCCATTTGCTCTCCTGCTCTCTGCCTCTGCCATGAAAGGCTGCTCTCTGCTCTGTGCCACTCTGCCTTGGAGCCAGCTGAGTATGGACTGAAACCTCCAGGACCCATGAGCTAAATAAACCTTTCCTTCCTTCATTTTGACTATCAGGTATTTGTCCCAGCAACGAGAGAAAAATAACTGAGACAGCTTCTCTGCCCAGCTCTACAAAGGGGTGAGAAAGCCCAGAGCAGAGAGGCAGGGGCTGGATGACCTTGAGGAGAAGGGTCCCTGCCCCCATGGCCCACAGTGCAATGTAAAGAGCACGCGCAGAGCCTGGTGAAATGTTAAGCCCTGAACATAAGGAGGCTGCAGATAACTTACCCCGTGTGTTTGCATAAGACTTGTGTAACCATTTAAATGCAGTGCTGTCCTTTGGATCAGGTTGAAATAAGCTTCTAAATGTCTTGAAAATTATTTCTGGGAGCATGCCACAAAGGAAACAAAACCGAATTTTCTTAGTACAGAGTGCAAGCACCATAAAATGAAATGAAACAAAATTAATTTAGGCCGGATTAGAAATTGATCTGATTCGATTTACCATACTTCACCCATCCACAAGTGGAACATGGTAAAATATCTTCATCCATCATTCCCACGTGTGCGTTCCCCTTAGCGGGGTCTGCAATTTGGCCTAGATAAGCTTGTTTTGTGAGCCTGAGCTGCTTCAGAAAGGAGTTTTCTGTTTGATACTGCACATCTGGTCGTGGTCAGGAGTCCATTTGGTGCAAATTAACACTATCACAAGCACTCGCTTCAAAGACCAAAGTCGGGATGGATGGGGCTGGGAGGGAGGGACTGGAATTACTGCCCTCTGGTTTGAAGAAGTGAGGTGGTTTCACATGGGAAAGGTCTACAATAGGTTTTTGTTTGCTTCCCTTTCTGTTTTGGCTTCTGCTCTGGTGAAGATAAAGACAAAAGTAAGGAAAACCATGTGTCAGTAATCAGCACTAGGTGGTCTGTTTTCTGGAGAAGCTCCTGACAAGACAAGCTCTACCCTACCATGAACTCTGGATGCTGGAACTGGAAACGAAGCCCCTTGTGGGAGGGACAGAAGGAGGGCGGGCTCCATCAGGTCAGTGGGTTTGGCAGGTCCAGGGCAAGGTCCTGCAGTAGGAAGGAGACTGGAGACCCGATGTGGTCACATCAGGCACTGGAACTACAAACAAAGTGGAGGACAAGGTACCGAGGAGGACCCATGCGGGAACAAGAAGCCAAGTGCTACTGCCAGACCACAGCGTTGCACGATGCAACAAGCTCAGGCTTAACCCAGAGACCTGTGAGCAGGCCTGGGGGGGGGGGCTGTCAGCTAGGCTTACTTCACCCATGCACATCACAAGTCTGAAGGCTTCCTGTGCTGGCTGATCTGACCCCGCACTCCTGAAAGTCTAGGAAGGTTGGGAGGATGGGACATATGGGTCAGAGGCTGAGTGGTGTCATTCACAAAGAGCAAGGCTGGGAGGACTCCAGTGGAGGCCATCCCCAGCCATCGGTGAACAGCAGTGTTGGTGGCTACCTGAAGGAGATCAATTCTTTGTGTAGGTGGGTAGGAGATTCATGTGGTTACTAAGTACAGGAAGTTCTCAGTGCCCTCACAGGGGGGGGATGGGTCAGCGAGTTGGTCCCTAGTGCTCTGGGTATGTCTGACAGGAAGTTCTGATAGAGGAGCTGGGCCCCCCTCAGACATGAAGCCAGAGGTCAGCCTCCTCTTTTCTCTTGGTCATTTTCCCTCTACCTTTGATTTCTGTCTGCCAGAGGATCTTTTCCTAAATTCAGAATTGGAGTGAATAGGAGCTTTGTTGTTCCTTGGGTTTTACTGTCTCTCATTCCATGAACAAAGCACCATATGCCATAGCCCAGGGTCACTAGGGCAGAATGCTTGTCATCCTTTAGGGACAGCAGACATCCTCCCACAAGCTCCATCTGACTCCTCTGCAGTGATAGGCCCAGTTCACTCCAAGTGGAGGGATCCAGGGGACAGAGAAGGGGTTTGGATGCTGAAGTTAGATACGAACCCCAGGAATACTGTGCCTCAAAGAGGAAAGTGAAGCGAAGGCTTCAGTGCAGGCTCTGGCAGAAGACATAGTGAGTCATAACTGATTCAGTTTGCCTAATGAAGGAACTACTGGTCTGCTCTGGATAGCTAACAAAAATATTGGATCATCACCCACAGGAGGAGCTCTGCCACTTAGTTCTGTGGGTTGGGTGGGAATGACAGTGGGTTGCAATAATGAGATGTTTGGGAGGAATTACATTTAATGCACCGGGAGACCTCCAGAGTCCCTCAGACCTTGGCACTATGTGATTGGGGCGTCAGTTAAAGAATTTCAGTGTTGGTCTACAAGAGCCTTCTGTGAGTTCCTGATAATGGTTGCTGTTGTTGCTGCTTCTCCCATGTCCCTTTCCTGGTCCCTTGTTTCAGCCCATAGTTGGCTAATTTCAAGCCAGAAATGGTGCAGGGGAAGGGTCTGGGAAGAGGAAGGCTCTTCATGTCATGGTAGTGAGGAAGCAGAAAGGAGGATCTGAGGTGGAGAGGGACCGTTCCCAGTCACAGCTCCAGTGACACCCAACCACACCCCACGTCTTGGCAACACGTTTGGCTCTGAACTCAGCTGTGGCTTAATCCCCTAGGATCCCCTTCAGATCTCCAGCTCCGAACTCCTAAAGCCTCTGGAGGACATGTTAGACTGAGCCATGGCCCCCTGCCTCCTCAGTCCACTCATCTCCCTCCTTCAGCTTCTTTCTCCTCTCCTTCATGATCACTTTTTTGTTTGTTTGTTTTTGTACCAGGGATCAAATTCAGGACCTTGCGCTTGCTAGGCAGGTCTCGATCATTCTTCTCCTCACCACTATTTATACTGCTACTTTTTAATTAATTGAATGTGTGGCCGATTCTCAAGGAGTTCTTTCAAAGGTACTTTTTCAATACTAAAAATAGGCAGCCATGTGTCAATGAGGATTACATTTGGCTGTACACAGTGGAAAAACCCAAAATAACAATGATATAAACACAAGAGTTCATTATTCCTCATCAAGCAGTCAGGGTTTCAAGGCCAGGCATCACTCCACAGTGTCACTATCAGGACACACAGAGGGTCAGAGGATGCTGATACAGGCACACACCCAGTAGACAGAGCCTGTGCTGCCAGGACACCTTTTGTGTTCTGAACAATGACCCTCCAGATGATTTCCAAATTTAGTTCATTTTGAATTTGATTTTATTCGCCTTATCGTCTCCTCGTTTCTGATGTCCTTTGGCTCTTTTGTTAGCTTTATCTTCTCTCTGCAGTGTCCGTGCAATGAAATATACCTTTTAGTCTCACTCACAGGAAGAGAGAAGTATCAGGAACACAGAGGGCACTTTCTGGATGGGGTGTAGGCATCTGCTCACAGCCAGGACAGGGACAGAGCCTTAGGGAGGCAAAGAAACTCATTACTCAGGGCTCCCAGAGGGAGCCTGGATGCAGAAATTCGGAGGGAATCACACAATTACAAAACCCAACGCACGCATCCCGTGGACGAAGCCTTTGTTGCATTGTTCAGCTTTTCCCTCTACGAGTAACTGTTGGGTTATATCAACAGTGCTGGCAGAGTGGACATGGAACAAGGAGAAAGGATGTGGGCCTTGGCGTGGGCTCTCTGGGTTTCTTTTTAGAATGACCACTCTGCCGGGCCAGGGTCTTGGGTCATCTGCTCGCAGAACCTCAATTGCCACAGACACACAATGGAAGGGACACTTCTTGCTGTGCTGCGTGGTTGCCGGGGTTACAAGGAGCTAATGTACTTCAGTACATTCTGCGTTAAATGGACAACTCCAAATCACAGCAAAAGTGAGTTATAGGAAACATCCTAATACCTACAACAGCTTAAAGCAATTCATCCTCAGAGAAAGCAAGATACTTTTCCAAGATAAAATCTAAGGAGTAAATAATGCAGAGAGAAAACAAATATCTACTTTATTCATTGCTGTGGCAAGAAGGAGAATGGCTCTGGCACATGGTCAGTGCTCAGAAAATACTGAACGAATGAACGAATGCACGAACAAATGAATGAATGAACAAACTCATGCATAAAACAGCTTATGATTTCATGCATAGGTGGCACTGTAATAGCTGCTGGAAATATAGATAAGGTGCAGCTTTTATGAATCTCAGATTCTAAGTCTAGACACACCAATAAAATGACTTTGAATAATAAATCTGTGAGAAATTGCAAACAAGATGATACAGCAGAAATGGACTCCAGGAATGCGAAGGAGCCAGAAGGAGCTGTAGATTGGTTTGGTCAGGGAAATCTTGAGCACAGGGGCGAGATCTAGATTGTTGTCAACACTTTCTTCACCAAGCTGTGACTTGTGTCTACGCAATGTTAGCTTATTTTGGAAATTTTTTTTTAGCTATTAGTCACAAGAATTGCAGTCTTAGGGGAAGCGTCTCTCCTAAGTGCTGCAAAAGTTGGAAATCCTAAGACTTTAGAATCTCCCGAGAACTTTGAAATTTCTGTATTAAGCAATATTTTCTAAGGTGTGCTCCATAGGGCATAAAACAGCCACTGATATACTCTGCAAAAATGGAGAAAAGTGGTCCTGAGGTTGGACGTGCTTGGGACCCAGCACACGCACATTGGTGTATTAAAGTCCTGGCAAAGTCCTAAAGCAGAATAACACTATATTTATCTTGATGTTTTCTTGAATTATTTTTTAAATGCCATTTTATATTTAGTTTTTTTCTCTATGTGCTTAATAGCCTCAAAATACAGTTCAAAAAATACTGGTATAATGTCAGAGCCAGAGCATTGGTACAAAGGGAAAGGGGAAAGATAACCATCTGGTTATAAACCTTATAAATTCCACATGATATATCTATGTGAACTTACTAGAAACTGAAAGAAGCCTTAGAGATCATATTTTCAAACACCACTTGCCTTTGTTAAATCTGGTAAACTAGTAAGAGAGTTACTCGTACTCAGATTTTGGGCTGCTGTTATGGGCTGTTAGAGGGATAAAATTCATAAGCACAAGCAACATCTAAGCAGGGGTGCTTTTTGCTTTGTTTGTATTGTATCAGTTGGAGGCAAGCAGGAGAATACAGAAGAAACTTCCTAGATTTGAACATGGAGTTCCATTCTCCCATCCCTCCTCAGCAGAGGAGCTGTGTTCTGGCCACTGGAGAAGTCAGGCTGATGTAAATGGTTGGGGTGGGCATGTCATTTTAGCCCTCTCTCAAGTGTTTGCTGGGGACTCTATATGCATCCTTCTCAGTCTTTCCATACTATAGAAATGACCCCTGAAAGTCAAACCTTAGCTTAGCTGTTGCAGCATCTGCTTAGCAAGCACGAGGTCCTGAGTTCAATGCCCAGTAAACCCACCCTCCAAAAGCAAAAACATAAAAGTCTTCCCAACTCCCCCTGGAGGTGCATTGGGTGAAGTTGCCATTTCTTCCTACCACTGATGACTCACAAAGTGCTGATTTATTAAATCTATCAGTGAAGCACTAGAATCAGAGTCCTACTTTATAACTGTGAAATTCACTATTAAGTCCATGCTGTGTACCCTCCACAACATCCTCAGCCAGAACCTGCCTAGCTTCGCTTTTTTGCTTTCTTACCTAATCAAGCTAAAAAGAGTCTCTACCCGACGAGTCTCTCCTGAGCTCCCAAAAGTGTCCCGAAAGCCTCAGTGAGGGATGATTGAATTCATCCCATCAGCTGTGTGATAAAAAATAAAAATGCTGCGCCATCTCCAATCGCTGGTTCCAATGCTGCAAGATGAAGAAGGACTGGCCCGCCTGTCTCCAGCAACTACACAATTTCCAGCAGACCACCCACAACCACACACAACAGTTCATTGTGGTAAGAAGGGATTAAGAATATCCCTTCAGCAGACTGTTTACCAGAATGTATTCTCCTCCAGCCTTGGAGAACACCCACAAAGGGCTGTAGGCCTCCAGGAACAGCACATGCAGCCTCACACGGGATGTGAGCTCCTAGGTACCGCCTCAGGGGTCAGGCCTACTACTAATTCGAAGTGGAACCAGCGGTATGTTCTTTCAGTCTGATTGTTTAGTTTCCCTCTCAGTGCTGATTTTGGAGCTGTGGAATATAAAAATGGAACCTGGCATGTAGAGAGGGAAGGGGCACATCATGGGGTTGAGGATTTCTGATTTCTGGGCATGGCTCTGTGTATCCTTCCTGGTGCTCAGCCTCTTGATAGAATGGATGTACATTCTGAAAGCACTTTGCTTCCTTAGAATCCCAGAGGAAAAATAAACAAGGATCCAGATAGGAAGCCCTAGACCTAGCAGGCCTAAGCGTGGGGGTCCAGGGTTGGTTTCATTTCCCTAGAGCAAGTCCCTTTCTGACAAGATCAGGATCATCCAGGATGGTAGGGCTGTAGACAAGTTGCTTTTCGAATGGCTGCTTCTCTGATATGGTTTCATACATTACTTCTAAGACATTGCCCTGTGCAAATCCATGACCTCTTTTCTCATTTTTCAAGGTGTGCAGTAATCTAACTTGTTTTCTACTTCTTTCCTGGTTTGCTTTCTGTTGAGTTTTTTGAAAGAATCCCAATGACTCAGTCTCTGCAGAACTCCTACTGCGAGGTCAGGAGAGAGGCTTGTTTGTGTTTAATATTTGTTTGCAAAACTCTCTTTTTGTGAGTTCCAAAACACCCAAGGTTTACCTTTCAGTTTAAGTGGCCCTTCTCCACACCTGCTGCAACCACTACAGTAGCTAAATGGATGTGTTGGGGTGTTACATTGCTGCTTCCTGGCAAAAGTCAACTTGATCAGTAATTTGGGACTCTTACCAGTCAAAAAAGTGTTTCATTTTTGCATCAAGGAAAAGGGTTTCCTGTGACCTGACCAATATGGCATGCATTACTGAAGCAGTAGCAAAAGCTGAAGGCTTTTTTTTTTTTTTTTTAATTATTGAGCCCTTCATATTCTATCCTGAGTGAAAAAGTGCTCTGTAGAGATAAAGACTATAGTAACGTGAACACAAAGATGGCGTACCTGTCGGATGGTGTGGGACTGGGGTCTCCCCAAAGGGAGCAGTCACTGTTGGCCAAATAATTTGAGCAAATTCATGGAGAGATTAGATACAAAAATTTGAAGATTGAGAAGAGTTAAAATGTAATGGCAGATAAAATACCAAAACAAATACCCAACACAATGTAGGAAGAAAACCAGTGTGACGTCACATTGGACAGGGTGGGTATTTTCCATTATTCTCTCACTCTGGTAAACAAAATCTTCTCAAACTGTGGTTTCAAGGACCAAGTGCAGCCCATGGAGTCTGTACATCCAAGGTCAAGGAATTTGTCTGAAAACAAAGGAACGGAGAATTCACACAGGAAGGTGCAATTCTGCCTGATCCCCTGTTAGAAAATCCTGTAATTAATTTGTCTTCTCCTTTGCTGCTGCAATAGTTGAGTGGATCCCAGAGGCTAAGGAAGTTACAGGGTATGAAACAATGGCCATTCTCTGCCTCTTCCTGGCTGGGGTTGAATGCCTTAGATAATGTGTTTTTTCTGGGCACATAAGGGAAGGTCAGTAACTTCTTGCAGCATCGTGGTAGAAGGGTGACAGGCCAAGGAAGGTCAGTCTCATGACTGTCAAGAAAAGCGACATCATATCACTTGTTATCAAGCTAGAAGGGATGCCTGAACCATACCAGTCTTTCATTTATATACAGGAGATAAGGAGTTTTAGATGGCATATCTAAGGATGTCACACACATGCACACGTGAGCAGAGTTGCATTACAATTTTACTGTCATATCTTCTCTTAGTGAAAGATATTATTTTTCCCATTCCTGTGCAATAAAAACAAAATCCCTTTGTGAACCTGTGGTAAATATAACCCTGTTTTTAGCAGTTTATGTGTACTGAAATTCTTCTATTCTTAGTTGTTAACCGGGATAAAAATTATGCAAAGAATATTCATTTCTTTTGAAGAGCCAGAGCGACGGCCTGAGACAGCGGGGCTGACTTGTGAAAACATTAATTTATTTATTTTTATTTATTTATTTATTTTGGTAGAACTGGGGATTCAACTCAGGCTCTTGGGCTTGCCAGGGAAGCACTTATTCTACAGAGCTTATTCTATCTCCCCAGTCTACTTGTGAAAACATTTAAAAACACAGATAATCACCAAAAAGAAAATTAAAGCCATCTTTAATTCTGTCTCTAGGGAAAATTATAGTTATGTCTTTCACATACTCTTCCAATGAATGCTAAAAGTATTTTTAATTTTGCAATAGGATTTAAATCTTTCATGCATGCTATTTCTCACTTACTATTTGTAGGCAGGTTTTTGTGTGAATGAGTACACTTTTACAACTTCATCTTTGACTCAGTATAGAAAAGAAATCGGGGCCAGCCAAATAGCTCAGCAGATTAAAGTGCCTGCAAGCAGGAGCAGGGGCTGAGGGTTCGATCCCTGGGCCTGCCATGCTGGCCCCGCCCCTGGGGCATACTGAGATGGCAATTGAGACTGGGCATGGTGGTGCACACCTGTAATCACAGCTCTTGGGAGGCTGTAAGCAGGAGGATCACTGCAAGTCTGATCTAGTAGTGAGACCCTGAATACCCTGTAGACCCTTCCCTAAAACCCTGTAGACCCTTCCCTAAAAATAAAAAATAAAAAACCCAAACCAACAAACATACCATTAGAAAAGAAATCGGAGCCTAAGCCTACTGCAAAAAATGCAGTATTTTCCCAAAACTACTGACCTTGCTTGAAAACAGGGCATGTCGCTGTAGATACTCAGAAATGTGAAACTGTTCCCATTTGAAAATCTGATGGTATTATCAGCTCCTATTTTAAGCTAGTTGATGGACCTAGAATAATATGAACTTAGATATATAAAGGCAATACAGAACTGAAAGTCTGACCTTTGAAAAAATCCTTCCCTGTATAAACAAAGTCTGGAATGCTTTAAGCCCTCGGGGCTAGTGGATTTCTTTTTTTATTTATCACAACCCTGAGTCAACAAGGAATGTCTATTCTATTTACAAAGCAGGAAATCAAAAGCTCTCCCCCCAACCCTTACAAAAGGCTCAGCTCTGACACCTGGGACCTTCACCTGGAGCCCGTGTGGCTCCAGGACTGTGCATCCTGGGTCTCCCCATGCCCACATGACATCTTGCCTCTGTGCCCTGCACCACTGTGTCTGCTCAAAATGTTCTCCACTGTCCCCCATGCCAACCTCATTAGCACTCCCATGTTTTTATACCACTGATGTTTGCCATGGAGTGGCCATCGTTGTGCCCACTCTCCTCCCCTCAGATCTAGCGGTTCCATGTCCTCAGTGAGGTGCTTTAGGTGACACCTTTATCCGGCATCCTGGCTCAGAATGTGAGCTCTGCAGCTGAGTCACACCTTCCCTGTGTTATGGTTTATATCTCAGTGTCCCCTAGAAAGCCTCATGTAGTCACTGGGGTGGCCTCTAGAGTAATTCATGATCCAAGGCAGGGGTTATGGCTGTGAGTGCTGCTGGGATCATGGGTGTGAGTGCTACACTCACCCTGGGGCAGAAGGACAGGAGAGAGGCTTCTTCTGCCAGTGAAGTTGCTCCTCCTTTCTGCCTCTGGTCTTTGCTGTTTTTTGCCTCCATGAAAGGCTGCCCTCTGCCATGGGGCACTCTGCTTTGGAGTCAGCCAAGTATGGACTGAAACCCCCACAAACTGTGAGCTAAATAAACCTTTCCTTCCTTAATTTTGGGTGTCAGGCATTTTGTCCCAGCAAGGAGAGGCAAGTAACTAGGACACCCTGCTCTACAGCTGTGCCTGGCTAACTTCATGGCCTTTTGGTAGAGGCTGTTTTCAAGTTCCTCACATTTTACATGACCATGTGCACATCCTGCATGTTATACCTCGGGACTGTCGCTTTCATGAATGATGGGGGTGGCGCTGTGGTCTGGATAAAGGTCCTTAAGGGCCATGTGTTAAAGGCTCAATCCCCAGCCTGTTGCCCTGCTGGGAGTTGGGTAACCTTCAGGACGCAGGAGCTGGTGGGGTGTCTTCAGTCACGGGGAGTAAGGTGTCTTCAAAGGGGGCAATCTCTTCTCTCCTCTTTCTGGCCACAAGTCAGTGGCTTAGCTCGGTCACATTTCCTCTGTGGTGCAGGCCTCACCACAGTGTGAAGCAATGAAGCTGCCTGGCCGTGGACTAAAACTTGTGAGACCTTGACCTTTTGTCTATAAGCTAATCACCTCAGGGTCTGTCACAGTGGTGGGAAGCCCACTGATGCAGGGGTCACACCATCCCATTGCTGCCTGTTTTTATCTTAGTTAGGAAAGCTCCTTCCGTTCTGAGAGCTTGTTTCCACTCTGAGGCTGGAGTGGAAGTTCTGGCCCTTTCAGGTTGTCATAAAGAATGCTGGGCACAAACAGACTTGATGCATGACAGCCACCAGTGCAATGGACCCCTGAACCTTGGGTCTCATGAAAGGCCAAGCAAAGAAAAGTATGATCCAGACTCTGGTATTGTTATCAATTCTAACCCTTAGAAATACTTTCTAGCATTCTGTAAAACAAGCACACATACATGTGTACATGTATGGAATAAAGCCATCTTATTTATTTATTTGTTTGTTTTTTGAATATTTGTTTATTTATTTTTGAGACGGGGTCTCAAAAATATGCATTTCAGGCTGGCTTTGAGCTCACTGTGCATTCCAGGCTGGCCTTGAACTTGCAACTACCCTGCCTCAGCCTCCCAGGTGCTTGGATCACAAGTGTGTGCCACCACACTCAGCACAATATAAGACCATCTTTTTTTTTTTTGCAGAACTGGGGATTGAACTTGGGACCTTGCACTTGCCAGGCAAGTGCTTATTCTACTGAGCTATCTCCCCAGTCCCTAGGCCATCTCTTAACTTAATGTTGTCACATTAAATTGCTCCCACAACTAGAAATAAACACCACTTTGAATAGTCTGGATCTCTCTCACCCCTGAACTGTCTGCACCTGTGTACGCATTCACTTGCACACATGTGGGGCTCCACTTGTGTTCTACACAGTTTGGATGAGTGTGTACACACAGATACATGTGCAAATCCTCCACTGCATTACACAGGACATTGTCTAACCCAGGGATGACATTTTGGTTGCAGGTGAGATTACCACAGACTATAAAGACAAAATGTTGAAATCAAGTAGACATTTATTAGGGTCTGGTACCATATATCATAAATTTTACAAAATTAATTTCTTAAGTGAGATATAAATATACTTGTCTCTTGCATGAGAGAAGCCCCGGTGTGCCTAGGACCTCGGGACCGGGGTTCCTTGCCTTATACTTTGTGACAGCCTCTGAGATCTCCACCCTTTTTCTGCTATTGTAACTTCAACAACTCTCAAACATGATCTTACTCCTGAGCTTCATTGTCCTCCTCCTCTCACCTCTCTCCAGTCCATCTCTAAAGCCCTGTCTGAACCTACTTATGTCATCACACTTAAAGGCTCACAACTGTACTCCTTCATACGCCAAGGCTGTTTTTCAGGTTCCTTATTGCCAACTGGGGCCAGTTCAACATACCTGGGATAAAACAGACATGAGAAGGCCACCTCAAGGGATCCAAGTCACTCAAAACATAAGAGCCACTCATGTTCCAGAACTCTTTGGAGTTCCTTCAATCTCAGATGTGAGCCTTCACTAATAAAAAACTTCTAGTCCTGACTAAAACACCTGGCACTAACTTCTACATGGGCGTGAACCGTCAACCTGTTCAACCCTCCTTGGCCCCAAGACAACACCCCCATTCAACAGGAAATAGTCTGAGACTCAACACCCCTTTTCTGAACAAGCAAAAGTTGGAAATGACAGGTTCGGGCCCTAGTGTGAATTGCTGAAGTCACTGTGGCGTCATCTAATATGGCGGATGCGCTTAGGACAAAGGCCCATGCTCCCAGGACCTCCTCCCCCTTCCTCTCCAGCTTAGCCCAGGACATAATTTACTTTCACCCTTCCCACCGCCACAGGGAAGACCCCCAGTCAGCTCCCTCAGGTCTATCAAGACCTCCAAACTCCACTCCTGGAAAAAGGCCTTAAAAGCCTCAGCCTCCCTTTGTCTAGTTCAAAAAATTCCTTGACCTCCCCAAATTCTCTCCGTGTCCTCAAAGAAAACAAAGGCCGTTCCTTTTTTCCTTCTGCCTGTTTCTCTGCTGCACCAAGAACCTATCAATTACAAACAATATACCATTTTTAAAAAACAGAAAAAAAACCAATGGTGGTCATGTTGCACACTGCTGTCTTCAAATGTAGTTGCTAGGGTTACAGATATCAGCATACAAAATTGGTCAAAGTAACAATTTTAAACATTACTGCCACCTTTGAAAAACTGATAGAAATTAGTCATAGAATCATCTTAGCTGTCCCATATATGGACATGATTTTTCCTCTTCCTTTTTCCCTGTCACTACTCAGCTGGCTCCAAGGCAGAGCGGCACATGGCAGAGGACAACTCTTCATAGCAGCAGCAAAAGAGTGAGAGAGCAAATCGACCACAAACTCCAGAAGCTGCCCTATGACTGCATGAGGCTTTGGGGGGACATCTAGACACAAACCCTAACACTATTGCACCATTCAGATTTTATGTATTCATTCAGGTTCTTATACTAGGGAGACAATATGATGTTTACGCATGCGGGACTGGTTTATTTTACTTATGAATATAGCCTCTATTGCATCCATTTACTTATAAAAGCCATAAGTTCATCTTTCTTTATATTGAGTAATACTCCATTGTACAAAAATACCACATCTTTTTCTTTTTATCCATTTCTTAGTTGATGGGCATATAGCAGAATTTGTCATAGCTACACATATAGAATGTTTTTTTGAAAATTTTATCTTCAAAATCTGGGCAGGAGAAGAGAATATGTGTTAAATATGTATGAAAACAGAGTTGGAAACAGACGCAAACAGATATATTGATAGAAATATACAAAGAGGGGAAAGATTGATTTATAAATCAATGCTCTACCTTCTCAGAGAAATTGTAAGCAGAATATCCACAGTGTAATGGACTGCTTGATTGATATGAGTTAAGCCAGAGACAGAGTAAGAGGTAGAAAGAGAAAAGGAGAGAATAAGGAGAGGAAGAAAGAGGAGCATGAATTAGAAGGAAAAGGAAAGGAAGAAGAGACAGGGAGAGAGAGTCCAAAGTTAGATACACTGATGCTATCCACAGTGCATTCCTTTGCCTGGTAAAGTTATGGTGGCCTTTATTTTCCTTCAGCTTTCCCAAGTCTTTTCATCTGATTTCTTTGGAAGTGAGTAGGAATCTGTTACATACATGAAACTGGGTGCTTAGAACCAGATCAGACTCGCCATGTTTCTGCCTTAGGCAGGGGTGCTTATCTGCAGCAGCAAGGGCTGAAGGTAAGAGGCCCAGGGCTTTGCTAGGACGAGCCTCAGCCTGGACGCTCGCTGGATGGTGGTTCATGGGGTTGGTGCCCACAGCAGTGCACCTGGCAGCTACAAGCTGAGAGAACTGCATCAGTGTGAAAGGATATGCTCAAGTTGTTGGTTTTCTTTTTTAATTTTAATGGTTAACAATAACAAATTGGACATCTTGAACCTGAGAAACCAAGATTCTTTAAGTACTGACATAATATAGGTTTGGAGACCAGGTCACCATCCACACCCTGAGTGGGCACTGGATCTCTCTGTGCCCACCTCTCTGGCTCTGGGTGCTCGGCCTCACCTCCTGCCTGTGACATTCAGCATCTCAGCCCTCACCCCCACTGGTGTATTACATTTGTGTTAACTTTCTCATAGAATTTATAAACTAATACACGAAGTATCCCTCCAGCTCTGAGAGGGAGGGTGATGTGATCCCTAAAGGGGACAACAAGGGAGAAGATGTGGGTTTGGGCCTTGTACCTCTATATCCTAAGAGCTTCCTAACTTAATTTCATTTAAAAAATTAAGAAATGAGTGGACCGCCTGACTATATTGAGTTAAAAACAGTTACAAGTCTTTGTCTGGTACTGTAACAAATACCTAGAATAATCAACTTATAAAGAAGAAAAGTTTGTTTGGCCTCCCAGTCCTGATTGCCTGGCTCATTGCTCCAAGCAGTGAGTGCTTATAAGCTGGAGCAGCTGTTGTGGTCACAGGTGCTGACCAGTGCTGGGAGGCAGAATATGGACTGGGCTTGGGTCCCACTGTTCCTCTCAAAAGCACACCCTGACATCTAAGGTCGCTGTCTAGACCACATCTCGTAGAGTGCCCATCACTGCCCCAGAGTGCCCTCTGGTCACCAAGCCATGAACACAAGGGCCATAGGGGCCATTTATGGTCTAATCCCTAAGAGAAATCAAAGCAGAGAATACAGAAGTGACACCTTCATGCAACAGGATAGGAAAACAGGTGTGGCCTGCGAGGACCTTATGGTCTCAGTGCAGTAACCAGTGAGCCCAGTGGCCTGGCTCCCTCTGGAGCCCTAGAGTCCTTCCAGCACTCAATAGAGGTGAACCCTCATGGGGAAGAAGAGCAGGCTCTCTCTGGAAATGGAGAAAACTGACATAAAGAAAATGAAGAAATTGCCGATCTCCCACTTTGCCAGTGTTTGGGTAGAAAGCTCTCAGCTATATTCTCTGTTCTGACTTTCTTTCGGCTCCCTGCTCTGTCTCTCTCTGTCTTCTCCCCTTTTTTGTAAGCTCTCAGATTATTTCTATCTACTTGAAGTCATTTCCTAAAGGTAATATCCAGCACTGAGACATTTATAGCTTGTCTTGCACTCAGGGTAAGCATTTTTAATACAGTTCAGAATTTCTATGAACATTTTAGAAACACGCTAACATTATCTGGAAAGCTACTATAAATAAGGCCAGTTTTGGCAGCTTGAAGTGTCAAGTGGCTTTGAGTCAAAGAGAATGAAAACATTTAAAAAATGTAATTTCCTACTCTAAATGTTCAAATGGTAAAATTAGGCAATGTCAAGCAATTGTGAGTAAAGCTTTTAAAGAGCTAAAAATAGTATTGAGAACATTTAGAAGTCCATGTTCTTGTCTCAGAAGGAATTTGATTACCTAATTTTATAAAATAAAGTATTAAATAGTTTTTACTCTTTTTTTTTAATTTGTATGTATTTATAGAAAAATAAATAGTTGTGCTTTATTCAAGGAACAAGGAGATTTGAGCTGCTAATTGAATCCATTTACAAATTTAGCCACAGTCTAGCAATCACAGTGTCCCTCCAGCTCTGAGAGGGAGGGTGACGTGACCCATAAAGGAAACAACAAGGAAGAAGATGTGGGTTCAGGCCTTGTATCTGTATGTCCTAAGAGCTTTCTAACTTAATTTCATTTCGTTTTCATTTGTGGATAGTTGTTTCACTAAGTCAATATTTGCCCAGGTTGGGTTCAAACTTTGCAGTCTTTCTGCCTCAGCTTCCCAGAGTGCTGGGATTATAGATGTGTATGACCATATTGTCTATCATTTTGTTTAGACCTAAGCCCTAGGTTAGGTGAAATGCATGTTTGACACCAGGGTGAACCCTGGGCCTTGTGCAAGCCCTCTACCACCTAATTAAATCTCTAGTAGACGCTCCTGTTTTTGTTGTTGTTGTTGTTGTTGTTATTGTTTATTTTACACTTGATCTTAGCCAAAAGGCCGAGAAGCAATTATTGTTTATTTTATATATATATTTATTTATTTGGTACAGTCTTTCAGCTATGCAGCTGTGATCTTCCTGTCTCAGCCTCCCCAGAGCTGAGATTAAAGGTGTGCACCACCATGCCCAGTTTTAGTGCCTGGCACAGCTTCAGGGTGTGTGTACCAGGGATTGAACCAGGGTCTTTGAGCTTGCCAAGCAGTTTCTTAGATGGCTGAGCTATCTCCCCAAGCCAGACTCTTTCTCTGTCTCTCTCTTTTTAATGTATTTGGTATAGGGTCTTACTATGCAGCTTGGACACATAATGATCCTCTTGTTTTCAGCCTCCCCAGCACCCAGTCTCCGTGGCTGGCTTAGCACACCTGGGGCAAGGCCTGAACAGTATGTGGTGCTAGGGACCAGGCAGGCGCTTAGTCCACTGAGTTATGTCTCTGGCCCTAAACTCTCCCTATGTTTAAAATTTCCTTTTTAAAAAAAATTTACTAGTACATTGTATAGTCCATGTTTCCATTCCTATGGGAAGCTGGCACATGAACAAACAACTTTTTCTTCCATGCCCTTTCTCTTCTCCCGCTCCTCTCCCCTACTGATCTCTTGGCCCCTTCTTTGTTGGTGCACCTGTTTGCAGCACATGCTGTCTAGATTCTTGCAGGCACACAGTGCATCTTAATCCCTGTTTCCTCCTCCCTCCCCACCTCCCCCTCCATTGCTTGATCTCCTTCCCCTCTGAGAATAATCTAGCAGCTAGCTCCTATTGTGGATAAAGAAATTATGGTTTCAAAAAGAGAAATACGGTAGTTATGCAACACAGACTACTGCTCTGGCATAAAGAAAGATAGATGCGTTACTTGTACAAAAATGCACACAAGCCCATGACGTCAAGTGCAATCACAGACCCTTCTGCTTTTAGGGTGCTGAATCCCATAGCCAAGTATTTTTTCATAACTGTTCACAGATCTCAAATGTCCCAATGGATAGTCAGTGCTTTCCTTAAACAGAGGAAGAAAATCAACATGAAGGACTCCTCCCAAACCCTTCTAGTCTAAGCAACTTTCCTGATCCAATAACAAATGTTCTGGCCATAAAGCCACTAAAATAGATGAGAAGGGCACATGTATCTTAGGCATTGTCTCCACCCAAAATGTGAGGTTTTTACATGGCAAAAATGTAAATTAATTTGATTTCTGGTATCAAATCCTACCACTTCACCAATTCTGTAACTTGGGACAAATTAACGTTGGACATCTCATGAAGTCCTGGTGAATTTTGTTAGGACTTGTGCGTATTCACCCTCTGTCAGACAAATGGCATATTTCCTCTCATTCGGCAGCTTGTAACTTCCTCTTAATCAAATTGGCTAAGGCTTTCAACTATGCTTTTATTAGAGAAACTCTTTCTCTCCCAGCTGTAGCCAGGATGGCAGATGTTGGGGTGTTTTGTTTCTCTTTCTATATAGCTGACCAGATCTCGAATCTTAAGGGTGGTCACCTCTGCTCCCAATTCTCAGGCTCCCCACGTGGTCGCTGACCCCCAAATGCAGCTATACATTTGTTATTTTGATTCTTCTTTGTGGAAGAGGTGCATGCTGGTACCTTTGTTCTGCCATCTTGAATGTACTCATGGCCCTCGCATTTCTTGGCTTCCAGAAACTCGACTTGCGCTCACTTTTCTCATCTTTGTTCCAGAGATTTGGATAGTTGTAACCATCATAAACCTAGTCAGAGCAGATAGGAGCTGCACATTCAGAGAGTACTTTGAGGTCTGACCCTAACGCCCTCCTGAGACAGACTATCTAATCATGTTCTGAGGGTTTCTCACAAACTGGAAACTTCCAATCCACGAGGCAGCCCATTGTCAGAGTGGCATTTTAAACACTCCTTTCATGCTGAAGTACAGTCTCCTACTCATCCCTCCTGTGGTGCCTTCCCTGCCTCCTGTCTCCCCCATTGCTCCTGTATAGAGATAGTCAGGTGCTATCTCGACCAACCCAGAAGTGAGCTACTGCATAATTCCAGTTTCCTCTGAAGCAGCCCAAACTAAAACATCCATTTTCTCCTAATTCCTCCTCACATATCATAACTCCTAGACTTCTCTATTTGGTTTCCCAGCAGCAAATATATTCTAGTTCGTTACTGTCTCTCATACAAAGTGGCTTGTGTTTCCAGCGAGGCCTGACCTGTGCAGAGCCCTGTGGGGCACCGCTCCCAGTGATTGCTTAGGATTTTATTTTGTTTTGTTTTCTAGCCTCTGTGTCATGGTCTTGGCTCACTCCAAGGCTGACTTTAATAAAAACCCCTGCATCTTTTCCACAAGATTCCTGCCAAGCCCAGCTCCTCCTTCAATGCTTATAGAACTGATAGTTTTAAAAATAACATCCACATTTTCTCTTATTACCCAAGCAGGGAATAGTAATTGTAAGAAATCTTAAAGAATCAGTTAGGCACACAGTGTTTTAAAAATCAGCAAAGGTTCAGCTATCTGGCATGACTCAGGGTTGGTTAAGGCTTTCAGAGGGATAAACTCGGACTTTGGCAGGACCTGGGCAGGTGTGCTAAGGTTTGAGGAGTAAGGGTAGGGAGGAAACGGAGGCCTCAGGGTGCCAGTGCCCCAGCACAATTGTTTCCAATTGCTTCCTAGTTCCCTCTTGTTTTACTGACTAGAAACAAATATTATAACTATTGAAAGAGACTTCTGGGCTGGGGATGTAGCTCAGCAGCACAGTACCTGCCTGGCTAGTGTGAGGCCTTGACTTCAGTTCCTGGTACCAAAGAAAAGAAAATCATACAAGAAAAAGGACCCCTAAAACAGACTTCACTCATGCAGAGTTTCATGGATTTCCTTGGCATCTAATTTATGTTGGCCAAAGAATTCACGTCGTTGGATCTTCTTGGGTCCTGGACCTGCTGCCCTGTGGCCCCTTTCTCCTTCTCTCCAGCTCTCAGTAAAGAGCTGGTCTGGTCCCTTCTGTCTCACGTGACAACTGGCAGTGACCTGTGTCCCCCAGAGTTAATCCGAGGCATCTCTGCAGAGAGCTGCTGTGGTGACCTCTCCCTGCCCCACTCTCCCACTCCTCAGCTTGCTCCACAGAGCTTTTTCTTCCCCAGGAGCCCTACTAGGGAGGGCTTGGCTTCAGCCTCACCCTAATCACCTCATGCCCAGCACTTCTAGAAAGGCTTGGCCCAGCACCCCCTACTGGGCTGTGCTCCGCACACACATGCTGGGAAAAAGCTCAGCTCCTGGAGTGAGACGGCTCAAGTTCACACCAGCTTCGCTCTGCGCCAGCTGTGTAGCTCGGTGGAAAATTGCTCTGACCTCTCTGGTACTTCCTTTTCACAGTCAGACAATGGGGAAAAATGCTTCCTTGCAAACAGTTTAAGCAATTAATAATGAGGTCCGTGAAGTACTTTAGGAAGCTACAGCTGTGTAGAAATACTGTGGACTTTAATCATCGCTGGCTGCTTACGACTGCCCTCCTATATTGGATTAAGAGCTATTAAAAAGTATCCAATGGGCAAGTGAATAAAGCAAAGAGTGAATAAGTGAAAGTGGTGAGCAGGCTGGAGGATCCAAGGTGCTCTCTTTTTTTCCATTTCAATGTCTCATGTCAGTTTAATGTGAAAGTGAAAGGGCTGGACAAATAGCTCATCAGATTAAAGCACCTTCAAGCAAGCACAGGGGCCTCTCCCGAGAGTGCGCTGAGATAGCAATTGAGACTGGACATGGGGGCGTGCACCTGTAATCCCAGCACTTGGGAGGTTGTGAACGGGTGGTTCACTATGAGTCCGATCTAGCAGTGAGACCCTGAACACCCTGTAGACCCTTCTCTAAGACACAGAATAAATAAATAAATAAAGTGAAAACATACATACCACAGAAGTTTTAAATATCGTACTGACCAATTTTAAAAAGACCGAATGATTGCTTACCCACATTCCCTGCTTTTGATTTTGAATCTTTTCCTATGGAAGTAACATTAACACACAATGCCAATTCCTTACAAACCTCTCTAAATTCGGTTTAAAAGGCTCCCACCCAGGAGAGGAGCAGAGCTCACCTCTGAGAATGATTTCTTTCCTAGCTGACCCCGCCTCATTCCAAAGAACTGTTGGCATCTGAGCAAGAAACCCCTCAGAGTGCTGCTGGTTTTCATGACTCATTATTTAGGAGCTTGTGTTTTCCGTGATTTTTTTCAAAGATGTGGGAAGCAAAATTCTCAGCTCAGCCTTCTGGGAAGTGTTTTCTCTTGCTAGCCATTTGCCCCTGAGCTGTCAAGCGGCCAACTCTTTCCTGAATGCATGTTGTAGTGCCAGGCACTGGGCAGTCACCCACTCCGCCCTGGGGGCAGGGGGCCACAGGGTCTGCCAAGTGTCATCCATACCCCATGCTGCTGCTTTGACGGACCTTCTGCTGTGCTGCCTGGTGTTCTCTGGCAAACAGCTGTCCGAGCACAGGATGCTGTGGGGTCAAAATATTCAGTAAACATTTAAACATTAAAGATGTATTACAGGAGCTGGGGAGATAGCTCGGCCATCTAGGTGCCTGCCTGACAGGTGCAGGGACCCAGGTTCGATCCCAATGCTGCATGCCATGCCGGCTCTGCACTGAGCTGGCCACTGAAACTGGGCAAGGTGGGGCATGCCTGTAATCCCAGCACTGGGGAGGATGAGACAGGAGGATCACTATGAGTCTGAGCTGTGTAGCAAGACCCTGTACCAAATAAATAAATAAATAAATAAAGATGCATTACACTAACAGACATCCTGCCATTGAACCCCTGCGACATGCCTGCCCCTTTCTGAATCAGCTCTGGAAGTCCCCTTTCAAGAGTGTCTTTCTGAGTTGTGATTAAAAAAAAAATAGAGTGAATTCCGCATTCGTGTGCCACCCCAGGGAAACTCAGGCTCCATAAAGTAATGACCTACGCTGTGTCCTTGTCCACTTCATTCACTGCATCTGACACTGCAACTTGTGCCTCTTCCCCCAAACAAAAGTGACTGTGAAAGAGAAACATTTTGAATCCACTCAGGACATTGAGGTAGCCAGGACAGCACAGCAAAAGACATCCAGAAAGGAGGACTCCCACTCTGCTCCAAGCAGTGGCAGGAAGGGGGACATAAGTGCGGTCACTTCCAGGGGAGGGTTGTAGGTGGGATGCATGGTGATGTGTTTTCACCATAGCAGGCTTTCCCACATGTAGACATTCACCATATTTTATGATCATACCGCACGTCACACACTTATCAAAACCAAGAACTCAGCAGTTCTAAGTTAGCTAAACTTTAGACTTTATTCAGCTACCTCCAAGTTTCCTATTGTCCCCTCTTCCAGCGTGGTAGGCTGCTCCATTACAGGTTGAAAGCACAGCATTTCCTTTTGAAGCTCTCTCACTTCTTTATGCATCTGAATGCCACAGAGAAGGAATCACTTAGGAATACACAGTTTCGTGCACAATAATCATCACCATCATCTTAGACTAGTGTTTCCCATGCTCTAACTATGAGCCAGATTCCATTCTTAATAGTTTACACTTATTACTCATTCTATCTTCACCAAAGGTAAGGACTGTTCTTAGCTCCATTCTGCGCACTTAGCTGGTAAGAGGCAGGATTCAAAGCTCGGGCAGATTGTCCTGTTCTATGTAAATGTGATGTTTGAGGATAAGGTGCCAGGATGTGAAGGGACTATGAGGTGGCCGGTCTTACTGATATGTTAGGGTAACAGGTGAGAACAGAGCTGGGGCTTTTCCTGCTCGCTTTTTTTGGGGGAGGGGGGGATGTACTTCTCATCCATGTGTTATAAATGGAAGGAGGGAAGCATGACTTTGTCTAGGAGAGGACTGAAGATCTTGCTGGCTTTTCTTAAGCTCCTTTCCCAGCTCCTGGACGACAGGGTCCTGTCCCAGCCAGGGCTGTCAGTGACAAATGAATGTGCTTGGTCACTGTCTTTCCCTGTCATCATCTCTGCCTGAGGCACTTGTGCTGGAAGAGCAGAGATGTTGAAAGAATGAATGAAGGCAGACTGGCATGGGCACCCGGGCTTGCGGCAGACCGGTGGCTCTGACACCGGGCATTCTAAATGCGTCCTGGCCTCAGCCACGGAGCTCAGTGGATTCACAATGGGAGATCAGGACGTTAAACAGCAGCAAAAGAAATTATAAATTATATGCCACGAGCTCAGTTATTAGCCTTTGAACTCACCAGTTTTCTATTTCCACTTCCTCTTCAACACAGTAGTCTAAGGAATCATTTTCCATTTGAAAATTGCTGTGGACCACAGGCCCATGGTCCTGCAGTGAAGCTAGTGGCTGAGAAATATTGCATAAACAGGCCTGCATCTTTAAACATTATATTTTACTTCATACGTGCTTCAGTAAGTTCAATGAGCTATCACCTAACTGAAATTTGGTTTTTAGGCAAGTAAGAATGAAATGAAATTATAAGAATTAAAACTGTCATTTATCAGTTTGAGTTCATCTTGGTCTATCTCGGGGCCTGAGATGCAATGAAATTTCAGTTTTTCATTGTCAAATATGGGCAAGGCCAACTGGCAGGCAAACCTTCTCACCAGGGAGTGCAAAGGAGGAATTCAATCAAATTCTGGAATGTGAGATCTAAAAAGGACTGTTGAGACTTCCGTAACCCACTCCTCCTCTACAAATGAAGAAACAGGCCCAGAGAAATTGGTCTGACATAGCAGAGCTCATCACTTAATGGCCAGTGGAAATTACATGTTTGAGTCTTCTTTCCACTTTATCAGCTGCAATTTTATTTACAATATTTATTTCACATTCTTTCCCAAACTGCTGCAGTAGGGAAGGTAGTTGCACTGGTCTTGAAATTGAAACCACAGGCTGAGGAACATTTCCAAACCTGAGGAGAAGGATATCAAGGTTAGAGTAGAAGTGCTTTGCATGATCTATTTCAGCAATCTTGTTATCAATAATAAAGTTGTTTGGAGTTCTAATGGCCCAGGAAGCTCTGCACTGCATAGCAAAGAGGGAAAAGGTTCCATTTGACCTGCGTGTATGCTGGGCAGCAACTTTGTCCTTCTGTCAAGTGCTTTGTGTGTGTGTGTGTGTGTGTGTGTGTGTGTGTGTGTGTGTGTGTGTGTGTGTTAAGGGATGGAGGAGCTCCTGATGTGGACACAGCCCTGCCCCACTGAAACATCACTGTGCTCCCATGATTCCTCAGGTCCACATTGGGGGGTAGTCACATTTCCCAGGCGCGTCCATGTAGGCCATCTGACATGCTATTTCAGAGTGTTCTAAATCAGTTTTGTGTCTCGGCAGAGGGCTGCAACCCTCTTTTCTAATATTACCTCTGTGGGAAAGTGTTTCCAAGCTCTAAGCAACTCAACTTACAAATGCAGTTTTGGAATATGACCCACTTCTCTGCTGAGGGTTGTTTGTCAAGGGGAGGAGGAGGTGTTTTGCATGTGCTGCTTGCTGGAACCAACTACTGTCTGTTTTTACACTGATTTTATATATTTTAAAATTTATATAATATGCTGCAAACTCCAAAGCACATTCTGGCTCTCATCCAGAAATGTTGGCTAAGCAGCTCCCCTAGGAGATAGGATTTAAGAATCAGAAGAGAATTCAGTGCTCATGGGCGATTTCAACGGAAGCCTCATGGGTTCATCTGAAATTGTCAGCATCTCTGAAAGCAGAGGGTACAGGTGTGCAGGACCAATAGGTTAGGCATAACTTTTTCTTAAAGCCAGATTCCTTAGTTTTGCTCTGTTAGCAATACAGATTCTCAGAGCCCACTCCTGGAGAGTATCACTGAGTTGGTGAAGGAAAGGACTCTGGAACCTGAATTTTCTTTTATTTTTTAAATTTTTTTATTTTTTGGCAGAACTGGGGATTGAACTCAGGTCCTTGTGCTTTCCAAGGAAACACTTATTCCACTCAGCCATCTCCCCAGCCCCTAACAGTGCAGTAGCCCCTTTCCCAGGCAGGGTGCTTCTCAGACCCTCAGTGGGTTCCTCTCTTTGTTTTGTAATACAGAAAGTTAGTTTTCTATTAGAGCTTCAGTTAGGGGTTTTTGTTTTTTTTTTTCTTTTTTCTTTTTCCTTTTTTTTTTTTTTTTTGTGGAGTGAGGGATGGAACTCAGGTCGTTGTGCTTGCCAAGGAAGCATTTATTCTACCGAGCCATCTCCCTAGCTCCTACACTTTCTAAAGCTCTTCTGCAGATTCTCATCGAGTTACTTTAGAATCATAGTATTTATCCATTCACCAGTGCATTCTGTTAGTTACATATTATTTTCTGATATTCCAAACTTTGCTCATTGTAAGGTAAGAAGTGGATACTAGGGACAGAAGGACAAGAAGAATCCACACTTTGGGGAGAAGCCCAAGGTGGGGCAGGTGCTGATTTTTGGTGGGAGGTGGGGGCTTGGCCTCAGGAGAGGCTTTCCAGAAGTGTGTTCCAGAGGACAGCAGCTGAGCCCTAGCATATCCAGAGATGCCAGGGTCAGAGCCAGTGCTACCCCTTGCCAGCGGGGCCCTCTGCCAAGGCGCCTGATCTTTCTGTGTCTCCAATTTCTCAGCAGTAGAGTGGGGTGAGCTGAGGGCCTCCCTGGGAGGGCTGCTGTCTAGGTTCAGTGTGGCGATGTAAAGACAATGCATCGAGTAGAGGTCTCATAGTAGAGCGTGTAGCGCCTGCTTTAGCAAGTGCTGGGACAGGGGTTCGATTTCCTGTACTGTGTGCCGTGCCGGCCCACCCCCGGGGTTCGCTGAGTTGGTGACTGAGTCCGGGTGTGGCGCATGCGTGGAATCACAGCACAGGGAGGCTGAAAACAAGAAGATCATGGCGAGCCCGAGCTGCGTAGTGAGACGTTGTACCAAACACATAAATGAAAAAAAAAAAAAAGTAGAGCACGCATCAGAATCTCCATGCAGGCCTTTTCAGAGAAGCTTTCTTGATCACACCTCCATGTTTCTGAGTTCGTACATCGGCAACAGCCCCAAGAATCCGCATCTCCCAGAATTGTGCAGGGGACATCTGCCATGTTGGGAAAGCCAAAGAGCAGGAGAAAGCTCCAGGGTAGGGGATGCTTAAGAGGGGATGGGATGGACTATGGCGTCTTATCCAAGTGTCCCAGAGGATTTAGTATCCGCCGTTAACACTTTTGTTCAAATTAAACAGAGGACCCTCCAAAAATTCAGGGAGTCTAATTCCCATCAGGTAGATTTTGATGGTTTCCATAAACTGCTGCTCTTTCTTTGGAAATCAACCCATACCAGTGAGCCATGGGCATCCGTGGACACCTAGCCATGCCAGCCTGTGGGGAGACCGCCTGACCACAGACGCTGTGGCTCTTGGGATCACCTGCCAGCGTGTATGTATGCACTTGTACTGCCAATCCCCACATGCTTCCCTCAGACCTGAAACATAATAAAATCGGAAGGCTCATAATGCCTTATGCATCTGTCTGTCTGTCTGTCTAATGCTCCACACTATAAATGACAAAATGTATATACAGTGTATATATTTTCATTCTAAAGACAGTCAAAAGAACACTAGAAATAAACACAAGCCATCCATATTTGCGCTAGTTTTGTGATTTCTTTTTTCCCCTTTTGGGGAGAATGAACAACACACACTACCCAGCTTAGCAGGCAATTCCTGTGCACAGCACCCGGCACACACTTGTTCTGGGAGAGCCAGAAGGGCTCAGCTGCCCTGTGGCTGTCCCTGTGTGTGCCAGTGCTGCCAAGACTTTAACTATAACTGTATGTGCTGCGGACACTGCAGGGCCAGCTCAGGTCCAGCAGAGCACTGTGGCTTTCATCTTGGCGTGGGGAGTAGTGGCCGCTGGGAAGATAGCCCGGACTATTTTGGGCATGGCACGCAGTGACAAATGGAAATAGGGAAACCAGAGACAGACAGCTTTCCTCTGCCCTCTGAACAATAATAGGGTGCATCACCCTGAAAGGAAGAGCAAGAGCTCCATGCTGGGAAACTGCTCCTCTGCCAGTCAGGGCCAAAGCAGAGAGAAAACTGGGGTACAGAGAAAATGCTCTAGTAGGTAGGATTTACAGACAGAAAACCCAAGGAAAGACTTTTCGTTCATTTATTTATTACCCAAAATTGCAAAATAGCTTCAGTCTTAGTGCATTTATCTCATTTTACAGATACTAAGATTTATTAACCTGCTCAAACTGAAAAGCTTGTGCTTTGTATACATCACTCTGGAGCAAAGCGCGGCTTCTGGATCTCTCTCCAGATCCCCAAAGGTGAGTCCAGATCCTCCAGAGCAGCTCCTTCTGTCCTCTTGCCATGCTGTGATGACCCTCCCTCCCAAGACATGCCTTCTCTTCTCCACAGGAATAAAATCCTAGCCCAATGGGCTTCTGCCTCTGCCCAGTGGACACTGCAGATTCCTGGAGCTTTACATATGCAGTCTCTTCTTCTTAACCTTAGTGTTGCTCAGGGAGCTTATATGTTCTTGGGGGTATTTTTGGAGGGGGTAGTTTTTGTTTTTTTTTCTATCCTTCCCAGGAAAGTCTCCAGAGCAGCTGAGAGTGAATAATAGTTCTTTTTTTCTGTATTTAGTAGAAGGTTTACAGGGTCTTACCATTAGATCAGACTCATAGCGATCCTCCTGTTTTCAGCCTCCCAAGCACTGGGATTACAGGTGTGCACCACCGTGCTGTCTCAGTTGCCATCTCCGAGCGCCCTGGGGGCAGGGCCAGCATGGCACTCTGGGGATCGAACCCCTGTGGCTGCGCTCTGCCTAAGCAGGTGCTCTAGTCCCCTGAGCTATGGGGCCAGCTCTTAAAAGTTCTAAAAATGCCCTACCCTGTGTCCTGTGTCAGTGGCCCTGACTCAGTGCAATGTCTAAAAAGCGTTTCTGCCTTCATTTCCAGTTTCACAGGAAACCTGGTGCTAATACACATGGCAGCCTCCACACTCAGTCCAGATACTTAGCCTGTTGCAGCTTTTTAGAACTTTAAATCCAGCTCTTATTTATTTACTTGTTTTCTTAAAGCTGAGACTACAGCATAAAGAAAAGAAAATGCCCCTTTTTCCTGTTAGTCTAACGTCTGCGGGCTTTCACACCGATTCTCTCCGGTGGTTCAGGTGGCACCAGCTGGGCCGGCTCATGCAGGAGATCAGCTGGGGGTGGGGGCACCTGGGGAGACTGGGCCTTCACTGCATTATTTTGCACAAGCTTGCTGCACTGTGACCTTGAGAAAGCTGCATTCTTTAACCCTAAAATCTCTACCAATAATTAAACACTCATTGATTTTTATTTTTATTTATTTTGGCAGAACCAGGGATTGAACTCAGGCCCTTGTGTTTGCCAGGGAAGCGCTTATTCCACTGAGCCATCTCCCTGGCCCTTAAACACTTATTGAAAATCTGCTCTGTGCAGGGGTTGTCAGATAAATCACTCACTTCAACTCTTAGGTCCCTTTTTCTTTTTCTTTTCTTTTTTTTTTTTTTGATGATACAATGTAGCAAGCCTTATGCAAGGACATGAAGAACAGTGCCAGGAGTGGGGAGGAAAAAGATTTATCCTACTTTGCTTACTCACTGAAAGGCAAATCTGTCAGGAAATATTCTTCTCAAAAGTATATGGTCTGTAAGAGTGAGGGTAACATCTTGCTTGTTGATGTAATCTTAGCACCAATAGCAATTCTATGATGTTGGGCCATAATCATAGGAAACCCATACAGATAATTAAAGAGTAGTGGTTACCAGAGGCTGGAGGGAAGAGTGAGACAGATGGGTAGAGTATGGAGGAGGATTTTCAGGGTAATGACACTATTCTACATTATGCTATAATGGCAGGCATAGGGCATCACACATTTGTCAAAACTCACTGATGTTACAACACCAATAGGAACCCTAATTAAACCATAGACTTTGGTTAACGTGCTTATGGGTAATACTACGTGTCCATGTAGGTTCATGCATCCAAATGTATGACTTTAATTATAAAAGAACTGTGTATGTGGAGAGGCAGCTGGAGTGTGGGAACTCTCTGGAATCTTTCTGTGAACCCTTAATGGCTCTCAAACAGTAAGATTTGCTTTTCAGTTAGGCCCAGGACGTGAAGAGACCTACCTCCAAAAGAGGACATCCAAGTGTCTAATAAGTAAATGAAAAACTAATCCATCATTAGTCAGAAGTCACTGTATACCACTGAGATGAGTACAGGTTTTTAAAAAGAAAAAAAAGTGTTGCTGATTATTGGGAGAAATCGCAACACTCTCTTATTGCTGGTAAGAAGGTAAAATGTTAGAGAACAAGATTGGCCATTCATGAAAAGGTTACACATGGGCTTACTGTACTGCCCAGCACTTCCGATCAAGGCATATGGCCGAGACAATTAAGATACATATGCAGAACATAAAGCTGTAAATGTGCATCCGTAGCAGCATCAGTTGTAGTAGCCAAATTCCATCAACTAATGAATACATAAACAGTGTGGTTGCCCATACAATGAGGCATAAACCATAAAACAACATATGCCGATTTAGTGCTACAACACAATCCTTGAAAACCTTGATCAACCTTAGAAACGCCACACCAAACAGAAGAGGTCACATTCTGTATAAACACATTTATCAGGAATGTCCAGGATAAATAAAGCCAGAGACACAAATCAAAACAGTGGTTGCCAAGGAACTGGGACAGAGTAGGGGACAGAAACGACTGTGGAATGGGGATGAGGTTTCCTTTGGAGGTGATGAACATTTTCTAGAATTGGACAACAGTGATTTTGTGTACATCCTGTGTGTATCCAAACCCCACTGAATGATTTAATAATTAAAGTGGCAATTTTTACTTTATGTGAATCCTACCATGATTTAAAATTGCTTTGAATGTTCAAACCAGGTAAGAAAAAAATTGCTCATAAAAATAAAGTTATAATCGTTCTGTGCATAATAATTTAGGTTCATGAAAAATAAGCTAGCTTTCTATAGCTAATCCCAGAGACTTGTAACCCATAGAAAGCCAAGTCCCCTTGGGAGCTGGTCTCAGTGAAGCATTATTTGCTGCCCAACAAGAGTTAAAAAAAAAAAAAAAAAAAGAAACAGTAATCTAGTCTCAAAATAATATGAAAGTATCTTTAATCTTTTAGGGCAATCACTTAACAAGTGGAAATAAGTGTTTGCCTCCACGCTGTCATGTGCAGTCACTGAGCCCAGTCTCAGCCACTGCAGAATCCATATCCAGTCGGTCTGAGTTGAATTTAGCTTTTCCACATATACACACATTTCCCTGGGCAAGTCAGTTATTTATTTATTTATTTTTGCTTTATTTTCTATAGGCTAATTATAGTACTGGGGCTGCTGAGGGTTACATAAGTGAGTGAAGCTTGGCATAACCTTAGCTCTCCATAAATGTTAGCAAGCAAAACCCATCATCTTGTTCCCTGTCACCCTTAACCCCTGGCACCTGTTAACCTTCTGCCTTCTGCCCCCAAGCCCTGCCTGTCAGCCCCATGGTCTCCCCTTTCTGCTTCCGCTACCATGTGGTGTATGTGGCTGGTAGGTTTTACTTTTTCCAAGACAAACCCAGCAAGGCCACTGTGCTCTCCTCTGTCTTCTCCCCTCTTCCTTCCAGCCACCACAAGGGTCTGAGATGGCGATTGAGGCTGGGCATGATGGCACGTGCCTGTAATCCCAGCTCTCGGGAGGCTGTAAACAGGTGGATCACTACAAGTCCAATCTAACAGTGACACCCTGAACACCCTTCCTTAAAATACAAAAACAAACAAACAAACAAACAAAAAAAACTAGAACAAGAACTACTACAGAAGTTCCTCCAACGTTCAGCAACTTGACTTCCACCTTAATAGCCCCCCTGTTTTGTGAATACATGTGTATAGAGGATAACATGTTCTGGTTATAGAAGTGACATATTCATTATGGACAGTTTTGAGAATACAGGGAAACAAAATTGGATGATGCATGATGAAGCCCTTAGCATAAGGATAGGCACCCAGTACTCTGAATCCCCCTTAGCAGGAAAAGGAGGAATTGGTGACTGCATGAACTGATGTGGCTCTTAGCAGGACGCACGCATCCCAGTGAGGCAGGACGTGGCCATGTGCCTTCTGCAGCAGCTAACAAGCATCACTGGGTGCCTAGCCTTATGCTAAGGGCTTCATCATGCATCATCCAATTTTGTTTCCCTGTATTCTCAAAACTGTCCATAATGAATATGTCACTTCTATAACCAGAACATGTTATCCTCTATACACATGTATTCACAAAACAGGGGGGCTATTAAGGTGGAAGTCAAGTTGCTGAAGGTTGGAGGAACTTCTGTAGTAGTTCTTGTTCTAGTTTTTTGTTTGTTTGTTTTTGTATTTTAAGGAAGGGTCTACAGGGTGTTCAGGGTCTCACTGCTAGATTGGATTTGTAGTGATCCACCTGTTTACAGCCTCCCGAGAGCTGGGATTACAGGCATGTGCCATCATGCCCAGCCTCAATTGCCATCTCAGATGGAACCCCTAGCCCCTGAGCCTCCTTACAGGCTTGTTTTGTTTTTGAGACTTGGTCTTACTAGGTAGTTTAGGTTGGTTTTGAGCTCACTATGTGGTCCACATGGCCTCCAATCCATGGTGATCCTTCTGTTTCCATCTCCTAAGTGCTGGTATTACAGGTGTGCACCACCACTCCAGGCTTTATACTGCTTTTAAAGCATGGAAGGTGCTTTATGTGGAAAGGCCAGGCTTGTCGAAGTTAGACACTGTAGCTATCATTAGCTTTCTGAAAGTCAGTGAGAAGAGGGCTTGAACTTGGTTCAGGCAATTTCAAAAGGTGAATTTGAATCAGTGAGAGTAGATTCTAGGAAGGTTTTGCTCTGTATAATAATGGTCTTTTAAAAATTCTTTTCCAAATGGCCATTCATCTAAATCAACAAGTTTTATGGATTTTTGCCTCCAGAAGAAGGTTGGAGAAATCTAAGATCATTTTTAACCCTGAAAATGTTTATGTGACTCTAGATTTATAGTAATGCAGGCCAATCAGTAGAATCAAGAGGGTGTGTGTGTGTGTGTGTGTGTGTGTGTGGTGTGATGTGTTGTCTGGGTAAGTGAAGAATAACATGCTTATGGGTTACTTTGGTACAACACTAATCTCTTTATTCAGTAACGGTGAGAACTGAAGTGGAGAGGCCTGTTTATGCAGCAATTAGGGAAATGACGCGGGATGGTCAGGGCTGCTGTCCCAGCTCAGGTGAGTTGCCGCACCCTCCCCGGCGGCTCCCTATTAGGGTCGCTTGCATAATTCTTTGCCTGCCCCAGGCTCTGCCTTGCCCTGGGAGCCAGGCTTCCTTATCCTCCGGTCCTTCCTCGCTCTTCAGAACAGAGCAACTGCTGGTTCACTTTCTCCCGCACAGATCTTCCCGGATTGCTTTGCCTTGGTCCCAGCCGCCCTGTGTCGCCGGCTGTCACAGAGTCCTCGTCGCCCAGCGAGTGCTCGGCGGCGGGTCTAGGGCTCCACATCTCGGCTCACAGTGCGTCCCTCCTTCGGGTAGGTAGGTGTCCGGGTCCCTGCCGCTCCCACTCCGACCCTGACTCCCACCCCGGGAAGCACGATGGGGCTTGGTCTGGTTGAAGCCATCCGAGCGGCGTTGGAGGAGCGCGGGGAGGGGGGGTGGAGGACGGGGGGGGGCGGTGTCTCCAGCTTTGGCTCCACCGCGCACGGCCTCTGAGCCGCTGCGTCCCGGCGCTCCGGGGCAGAAGGGTGGTGCGGCCACCGCAGATACCGGGAGAGCTCAAAGAGGACTCATCCAGGACCCTCGGACTCCGCCCAGGCCCTGCTGGACCCCCGGGATCCCCAGGTGAAGGCACAGCTGACCCGCGTACGGGTCGGTGGTGGTGGCTGTGGCGGTGATGGTGACGCAGCCGCGCGCTAGGTCTGGGGTCCCGGGGCCACGGGTAGGGTCTGGCACCGAGGTCCTGTGTGAGGTCTCGGGCCGCCCTACAGGGGGCGCCGCTTTCCAGAGCCCTCACCTCGCCTCGCCACTCCCGGCCAGTCTCGCGTCCCCCTGGCGGCTGCAGGTGCAGGGGACCCGGGTGGGCTCGGATCGCAGGGTCTGGAGCGGGGACTCGGTCTCTGGCTTCTTCCAGCAATTATGGTTTGGGACCTAAAAATACCCCGGGCTGGACGCGGACGATAGGCGCTGCATGGATGCGGGGTCCCAGGTGCCTCGTACTCCGGAGGCCTACCAAGGTGTCTGGGTTTTATTCCAGTTTTGGGTTAACTCCGAGTAAAACGGGGGAGGGGGCTGCCTCTCCAGTCCCCATTGATGCAGCGCAGTGTGGCTCCCATACGTTCCTGCAACTTGCAAGGAGGGCACAAGGGTCCAAGGGTGCCTAATGAGCGCACTGCCAGGCTGGGGGTGTTTGTCTCGTTTTAGTGGGGAAAACACCTTCTGGGCTCCTCCGAGTTAAAGAGCCCCCCATCTCCCCAGTGGTGAAAGGATGCGACAATCATTAGCTCCAACTTCGTTGTACCCCTCCTCCCCCCGCCCCAGCAAGAACAGCACTTGGGCAGGTTGAGGCTTCAGAAAAGTGGGACATTGGTACTGTGCAGCCCAACTTTCACACCTGCATCGCCCTCAGTGACACTGACTTCGAAACGCGGGGCAGATGTGGCACAGGCACAGGTTGACACTCACCGGGACCCCACTTCTGGGGGCATGGGGAAGACAGATGGGCACTGGGATGCAGAAGACTAGGAAACAGGCGACTGCTGACTGGGAAAGGCAGGGAGTGGATACTTGGCTGACTTCTGCACAGCCATTGATTTCCTTAGCCTCCGAGCTATTCTCTTAAGTGCAATCAGCTTTTGAGTTCAATTCATCTAAACTGTGAGCAGTACTTTGCTTTCCAATGGGCTGCAAATCAAACCAGCAGTTACTGAACAACTATTGCCTAGGGCCAGACCTAGGGTTGTTCTGAAATAAAGGGCTGGGGATTTCAAAAGTTCTTTAGTGCAAGGGTCCCATAGAGCCTGGGAGCACGTGGCCCTTTCCCAGCAAGGACCACTGAACAGACCAAGAGGAGACTGGGGCCCTCTCACCTGCAAGTCTTTATCATACGCTTTTGAGAATCACTTGCCTTATTGTGTGTCCATAGCCATGCCTGGTGTGGGAACTGGCGTTCTCTACAGGACCAGTTCAGACTTTAGGGAGATCTCATTTTTCTCTGTCTTTTCCTTTCTGTGCCATCTGCTCAACTGATGCCATCCCTTGTGTGCTGTGTAAACCCATGCCAGGGCTCAAAAGAAGAGGCCTGTGCTCCCCAGAAACCAGACTAACAGAAGGGAGGGATGGGGGATAGGGGATAATGATCCTGTGTGGTGAGCATGTAGTGCAAATAAGAACAAGTGCAGCTGGGGAGAGAGCTCAGCAGTCTAAGCAACTGTCTGGTGAGCGCAAGGACCTGGGTTCAATCCCTGGTACCACATGCTGTGCTATCCCCCATGCCCAGCCAGCCACCAAAACCAGGAGTGGTGGCTCATGCCTGTAATCCCAGCACTGGGGAGGTTGAAACAGGAGGATCACTGTGAGTCTGAGCTGTGTAGTGAGACCCTGAACCAAAAAAAAAAAAAAAAAAAAGTGGTAGGATCCCAGGAAAGGTAGAGTGGCAAGGAAGAATCTGCAGGAGGCTTTGGTTCTGACTGGATCTTAGGGAGTGGTCCAAGTCCTCCAGAGCAGACACTGGGTGTCCCGTGTCCAGCACAGGTCACCTAGGGGCCTGAGGAACGGGTGTCAGGGAGCTGGAGGAGGTTGCAGTCAGCCTAGGTCAGCCTCCTTCCTGGAAGAGAAAACCTGCTGACCTTATGGGAGAATGATTTACTCTAATGTATGGTTTGAAAAATGACTCCAAAAGTGGTGAGCTCGGATTGGAGTGGGGCAGGCAAGGAAAAAGACACAGCAAACGGAGAGAGATCTGCAGAGTCCTGTGCAGAGGAAGAATCTGGGCTACTTGGTCACTGGGTGGGCAGAGGGCTGGGGAGAGGAGCTTAGGTACTGAAGAGGGTGCTCAGGCTTTTAGCTGAATTAGGTCACTAAAGAGAAAGAGCAAGTCTGAGAAAGGCAGGGAATTTTAATTTTGAACGTCTAAATGAAATTGCTCAGGAGGCACTTGTGTTTTTTCCTACCTGGCGCTAATCTTTGACTGAGCTTCCTTATCTGTGGCATTTGGAGAAGGAGAAGGTGAACCAGGGAACAGGAAGCTGTTCCTGCTTTTATCTCCAACGTAGTCATTCCAGCTGCCTCTCTTGGCCACATGTGAATAATGATAATGATGTCTGACATTCACTCAAGCCTTCCTAGGAGCAGAGCACATGGAAGTTAGGCTTGTCTGGAGATTGTCACCGGGGCCCTGCTGCTGACCTGTGGCAGGCCCTGCTGTCATTCTTAGGTAACTGAAAAGGAAACCTGGGGACAAAAAATGCTTGTGTGGGAGCCCAATCCGAACAGCACTCTGAATTGCCAATGTGACTTCCCCAGTTACATTAAAATCATTCCTACTTAGTCTGAAATGGGTTCTGTCCCTATGTTGGGTATTTGGGACTGACGCCATACAAAACGGACTGAGTAAGAGGGCTGATATCCTGTAGCTTTAAAAATATTTTACTTATTTATTTATTTGATATAGGGTCTTGTTATATAGTTTGGACTCATAGTGATCCTCTTGTCTCTCAGCACCTCCACCCCCAGAGCTAGGATTACAGGTATGTGTCACCATGCCCGGTTTTGGTGACTGGCTTGGCACACGGGTCTGGCACAGCATGCAGTACCAAGGATTGAACCTGGGCTTGTGCTTGCCTGGCAGGCACTTAGAACTCCAAGCTATCTCCCTGGCCCTATACGACAGCTTTTGTAAGCTTGCATCCCAGTTCAGGCTCTAGCTATGTTAAATCTGTTTCTCTCCTGGACAAGATGTCAGCTCCATGCTGTCTAAGGACCCTCTGCATCATGAATTCTTACCACCCTATTTAAAATTCTCCTAATAGACCCTTTGATTTGATGTAAGATGATGCCTGCCTGGCTGTTTTTATAATAAGATACAAATAGCAGCTTGTTCTTAAGAGCTTGTGTGAATTGACACATTATACAGACCTAAGGGGAACAATGCCTGGTGTTGGGGAAAACCCTGCCTGGGCCAGAGCAGGGAAATCTTTGAAGTCACTGACCACATTCTTTATCTTAGAATGTACTACTTAAAATGAGAGCATTTCCTCATGACTGAAAAACTGGACAATGAATACATATGTCATAAAATTGATGGTGAGGGTCAAAACAGAAAATACAAAACAGGTGCTGTTTACAAATTGATCTTACTGACCATACCTAGAAAATGGGGGTCCCCACCCTTTGTCCCCAGGATAGCAGACATAGAGAAAGGGAAGGCACAGTATTTCTGAAGTCAAACTTTCCTGCTGGAAAGGCTCCAGAAGAACCATTCTTTGGTTAAGTGTCATCTGCCCATCATAGAAAAATGACATATGGGGAATATAGAAGAAGACAACATGTGACATGGCTTTCTAGTGTAAATCTCTCAAATACTCATTAAAGTATTACCCTTTTATAAAAATCTACACAACTGAGCTTTGGGTTCTTCTTTTTCTAGACTGTAAAGAGAACAAGTTGCCATACAGAACCGTTACTGACTATGGTTGACGATTCCCTTATTGTGGTGTAGGCTCCAAGGGGCAAAATAGCTCCCTGCTCGGTGTGCACCATCCCGAGGTCTTTCCTGCCTCTGGCTATAGAATGCTGTCCTTATGTTACCAAAGGCGAGGTGTCACGTGCTGAGAGCTAAGTTAATTAATCCAGCGGAGGAGTGAAAGAATGCTAAGCTTAACTGAAACTGCTTTTGTAATATAATAAACGATAGGACTATGGATGGTACTTTCTAGAAGTTAAGGAATGCTTCCCAAAATAGCTCCAATTTCCTGAAATTCAGAATGGTCCCAGAAGTACGACATAGAGAGAGAAAGGGCTTCATGTTCATATCTGATCTCCCCAAGTTCAGCACACATTGAAACAAGGAAAGAAAGACAGGGTTCCCAAGCTTTGCAAAAAATAAACGTAACAATAAATAAAAAGCACACACACATAAGAGCACACTTTCACAATTATTTTTGGGCAAAATGATTATGTAGTTTTTGAGCTCTGTGTAGCTTGTATCACTCTTGCCTTTGTTATTGGTGGGGATAGCTGCTTCGTGCATTTGTGTGACAGTTGGGCCTGCTACAAAGCCTTATAAATACCCTGGGGCCACGGGCCATGCCTTGAACTTCTCATACCCTGTTGGGACACAGTGTGAAAAGCATGAAGTTGGCACGAAAGCCTGGGATTCCAGTCTCGGGGCTGTCACTTCCCAGCTATGTGACCTTGAGCTTCCCATCAACCTCATCGGTCACAGGAGCTGGCATTTGTCACCTGCGGCCTCTGTGCCAGACACTCTGCTCAGCACACTACACATGTTGTCTCATTTAATCCTTAGGACAACTCCTGGGTAGGGTGTTACTGTCACTTCACAGAAGAGCACACCCTGAGGCTGGGGCATCTCTGAGTGATAGTTACCTATGTGATTTGGAAGCATCTGGGAGCGCAGGGAAGCCCCCTGCATAGCAAATGCCTTTCTGTGGTACATTGAGAAAACCGTGTCTCCTGCTCCTGTTTGTTGACATAAAAAAAAAAAAAAACCTCCACTTCTGAGAGGGCCACTTACTTGGTTGTCAGTACCAAGGGTGGACTGGGCTTGGCTGGCAGGAGGCTGACAGGACCATGACATCCAGCTGGCCATGAGAAAAGCGAGAAGTGCGTAGAGAAGTCAGGGCTGGCTGGGCAGGGGATCCGTATGGACAGAGAAGGCCCAGTGTCCAAACCAAGGTCGGGGAAGGAAGGGCCTGGTGTAAGGGGTAAACAGAGAAATTGTCACCAGCATTCACATCAGTTGAATAACAGAGAAGACACAGGGTCTGCTCTGGGAGTGGGGCATAGTCTCCCAGTCCCCACTCTGCAGGACAACTGGAAACCTAACCTTTTTTCCCCCAGATCTCTTTTTCTTGACAAGTGTGCACCCCATAAAAACATTACAAAACACAAGAGAGTTATATATTAAAAAAATCAAAATCACACACATCACCCAGCAAATGAGTGTGTCCCCGACCATGTTGTGTAATTAAAATATGACATTATGTCAGGTTGATGATTTTCAGCACTGTTTCAGTAGCTGTGTTGCTCTCCCATTTATAATTCACCAAAATTCATGGACCCTCTCCCCTCCTGTTGAGCTTCAGATGGTTCACCATTGCCTAAAACAGCCTACATAACACTTTTTTTTTTAAAAAAAAAAATGTATTTGGTTCTTATAGGGTCTTGCTACTCAGCTCGGACTCCTGCTGATCCTCTTGTTTTCAGCCTGCCCAGCGCTGGGATTACAGGCATGTGCCACCACACCCAGACTCGGTCACAGGCTCAGCACGCCCCAGGAGTGGGGCTGGCACGGCAGGCAGGGCTGGGGACTGAATGCTGGTCCCTGCGCTTGTCAGAGCAGGTGCTTAGTCCACTGAGCTATCTTGCTGGCCTTCCTTTGTAACACTTTAATGAACATCTCTGAGCACTGTGTTTTCCCATACTTTAAGTTATTTTCTTCAGATAGATTCTTAGAAATGGAAACATTGCTCAAGCAGATGGCTTTCTCAAAGACTTTCCTACATACTGGTTTTGTTTTTAATTGCTTTTCTGGGAGGTTGTAGCAATCATCATTCCCACACACAGTGCATGGTGCCCAGGAATGTGGCTCTCGTCCACTGGGTGCACTGTGCTCTTTCTGGCGAAGGTCAGTGCTGGAGGGCGTTTTGCTTCCCATAAGAAACTTCAGCCTGGAAATATTCATGCCTCACTTGTTAAGGAGGTTGGACTTCGAGGACCTGAGGTTGGGCAGGTGGGGCATCTCTTAGACTTAACCAAGTCCGTGTCTTCATGAAGCAGGTCTCAGTGGACAACCTTCTCTCTTGACAGTGGACAACAGCCCCTGAGGTTGACAAGAACTGGGTAGGGGGGAAGGCAGCTCAGCTTAAGCATAGACTGGTGCACTCTAGATTGGAGCATGAGTGCGAACCTGTGTTCACAGGATTGCGTTGGTGGGCAGTTCGGCAAGCTCTTCATCCTCTTGGGGTCCTTTGGCAGTGTGTCCACCACACACCACCTAGAATTTTCTGAAAACTGCCTCACTCTAAAATTTTAATTTGATGACTAATCAAATTGCTTTTCCTAAAGAAAATGTCCTGCTCACTGATATTCCACCATATCAATTGTTTTGGCTGCATTGACTAATGTATTGAGGTAAAACAGAAAATTTGAATTATTTCCCTCTATAAAATTGTCTGAAAGCCTAAATTAATACAATTTTTTTTTTTTTGCTTCTATAACCAATAAAGCTAGAGAAGTGTTTATTCCACTGAGCCATCTCCCCGGCCCTTATAACCAATAAAACTGAAAATCCAGTAAATACTATTTGGCAAAGAGAAATCAGTACCCTTTTTTTTTTTTTTTTTTTCTCTTTCGGTGCTTCAGAATTTGTCAAGAAAGAGGTTATTTGATTACAAACATTAGCACATAAGTTTTGCAATAGGAAATGGTAAATTCGGATGAATTAATGCACAATTCAGACAAAATTTTACTTGCTCAAGAAAAATCTCTTGGCCTTGACAAGTGAAACCAAAGCACATTCATGAATATGCTAATTTTTTTCCTTTTGCGGGCATTAATGATATCCACTTGATCTTGTTATGATGTATAAACATTTATAAAAGTAAAGGTTAAGCTCTCTGGAGGAAGACAGCAACTGGTATTTCACAAAAGTGTTCCTTGTGTCTACTTTACTTTCATATTTCTTTATCTCTTGGTGATTTCTGTTCCATCTACTGCTGTTGTTTACCATTAAAATTCAAAATTTGACAAGCTGTCATTTAGGGGAAGTTCTGAGTTGCAATATTTGGCTCCGTCAGACTGTCCAGGGCTTGCTTGCCTTCTGACCTGTGTCTGTATGTCAGCACACAGACATGCTGAGAATTCTCTCCTCACACCCTGGATGGTTTTGGCTTTAGAGACTTCATGGGTGGGGAAAGAGATTCTTTTCCAGTCTTCCTAAAGGCACGGTGGGAAGCCCCTAATCTTTTACTCTGGAATCTTGCCCAGTTTCACATATGGGCAGAAGAGAGGATAGGGAAAGGTCAGGCCCAAGAGTGGTGAGAGGGAGAGGGAACCTGCTCTGCCCCCTGTGCCTCCCATGGTCACTTGCTTCAGCCTGTGTGATACTGCTCAGAAGCTGTCAGTGAAACCTGGGGACACTAAGAGTGTAGAGAGACCCTCAGGGGCTCTGTACTGTCCAGTGAGTCGGTAGCTTGGGTAGGTCATGGGTCAATGCACAGTGCCCAGTGGGGTAGCAGGGAGGGGCTCTCTCTGCTGGCCTGGCTTTCTGCTCCTTCATCTTTTTTCTGTTCACCTGCACAGCGCCCATGAAGCCACCACGGACAGCACTGGAGAGCAGGCCTGCGACAGTTCAGAGGAAGGCCTTCAGGGCCTGCAAGTGTGGAAAGTGACACCATGGTGGCTCCTGCTGACATTCCAGCTTTACTCTTTAAAATCACACTCCTAGGTGTGACTCCACTCTCCCAAAGGCTCCAGTCTTGAGTGATGGGGCCCAGACCCAGGCCATGCTGGCCATGTTGCTTCTGGCCCTGCTTCCAGCCCTTATCATCCTCACCATCCCTCCGTGCTATTGTCTTGCAATTCAAGCCAACGCGTTGTGATATGAGGTTTATGTTCTTTGAATGGAATTTTATTTTCTTTGAGAGATGTCTTAATGGATTTTCATGAAAACCAATCCCAGGTAATTGGAGGACAAAATAAATTTCGGGGGCATGCCTTATAGAAAAGAAGACCTGAACAGTGATATAAGTTAGAGACATGTACCTAAGTGACCATTAGGGTCTAAGTCCGTGTATTCAGGAGGCTGATGGGGTGGAGTTTCTGGCTGATCACAAGGGCACCCCTCCTTATTCACCCCCCAACTTTGAGCTCTTGCTCCCTCTCTTGCTTTCTCTTTCTCAATGGTTCCACTTCTAGAAGTAAGAACCCCAGATGGTGCAGAGTGGGCCCCCTAACTCCACTCAGGGACTTTGCCTTGAACTCCCAGTCACACCTGTCTTTCCATATCCTTATTTCAATGACTCCAATGGTTCAGAAAGTTAAAAGAATACTGCGTCCCTCCTCCCGCTCCAAAAAGGGTCAGCAAAAATGTAGACATGCTTCCTCTTCCTACAAGGAAAAGTACTGTAGAGATGGTAGAATATGCATGCTTGTCGGAGGGAAATTCTAGAAACGATGGTAGCAATAGTAGTGAAAATAACAATCACTTGGGACCAACTGACTGACTAGTACTTCACCTTGGTTCATTGTCTGGATTGGGGAGACATCACCATAGGTTGTTTTGAACCATTTTTATTGTTTTAATTGCTCTTTTTATCAAGTCAGTCTTTTTCTTTCTCCCTTTTTTTTTTTTTTAGGATTTTCTCATGCATCCACAAAGTTAAGATGGCTTTTGCTTTTGTGTTTTCCCTATGGTGAAATTTTAATGTAGCCTCTGCAGTATCCTAATCATTGCTTATGCAAACTATTCTTATACCTCTTTCCTCTCCCTCAGATTGTTTTTTTTTTTTTTTTTTGTGGAACTAGGGATTGAACTCAGGCCCTTGTGCTTGCCAGGCAAGTGCTTATTCTACTGAGCCATCTCCCCTGCCCCAGATTGTTCATTCCTAAAGACAATTTGCTTAACCATGATGACATTTTTCCTGCATCGGAGAGTTGCTGGCAGTCAGGCCTTCTGTCAGTAATGGCAAGGCCACCGCGACCAAATATACACATTTCTTTTCCTAACTGCAAAGTGACTTTTTATGACTCCTTATTAGAGAGCCCCAGGAGATCAGTAGTAACAGCCAAGACACAGTTTCTAAAGATGAGCTAGTATTTCTTCAGCCTCCCATTCTAATAAATAATGAGCCAACAAGTTGTTTAAATGTAAAAGTCCTTGTAAGAAATAAACTTAGTTAGGAGGGGCTGGGGAGATAGCTCAGTAGAATAAGTGCTTGCCTGCTGAATTCAATCCCCGGTACTGCGAAAGAAAGAAGGAAGGAAGGGAGGGAGGGAGGGAGGGAGGAAGGAAGGAAGGAAGGAAGGAAGGAAGGAAGGAAGGAAGAAAGAAAGAAAGAAAGAAAGAAAGAAAGAAAGAAAGAAAGAAAGAAAGAAAGAAAGAAAATACACGCAGCCTCACATCTGTGTTTCCCGTGTTCATGCATTTGCTGACCTCTGCTACACACAGGTTCTGTGATGGCCCTGAGTGTGTGACCCATCAGGCCACAGTGAAATCAGAGTCCAGGAGGTGGCAACCTGCAGCCTCTCCAGGACATTAAGTAGTCTGTGTGGCCAGCCTGGTCAGCCCTTCTCTAGCCCCTGCAACCTGCTCTGTAATGAGTGTGGTATCTTACCTCTGGGGAACACGCACTCAGAAAGACAAATTGGAGGCCCATTCTTTTCCACTCTAAATAATTCACAAGCACAAACTTGAAAACATCAACACCTTCAAATATCTGTAGAGCTTTTGTTCTCCTTGCACAATTACATATAAAAATAAGTAACTGCAGGGGCTGGGGAGATGGCTCCACAGTTTAAGCACCTGCCTGGCAAGCTCAAGGACCTGGGTTCGATCCCTGGTACCAAATACTGTGCTAGACTTGGAACGCTGGGCACACTGTGCAGGCCACCAAAACCAGGCACGGTGGCACGTGCTTGTAATCCCAGTGCTGAGGAGGCTGAGGCAGGAGGATCACTACGAGCCCAAGCTGCAGAGCGAGAACCTGCACCAAATAAATAAATACACTAAAAGATTTTCAAAACGAGTAACTGCACACCACACGTTTGCCTCCCTTCACTTTGTGAGTGTGGCTGGCCCCTGCTTTCTGGACCGAGACCTCGCACCACCTCCTCGTCGCATGACAGGGCACCGAGTTTGCCCAATATCAGCCGCTCAACTCCCTGCAGGCAGATAGGTTAAAAGCTTCTTCTGCCTCAGACGCAGGTCATTTTGAAGTGCTTCCGCCTTAGTAAGGACCTGGCTGTGGGCTCTGGATAGAAGGCAAATTAGCAGGCGTAGTCGTGAGCACTGATTGGACACCTGTGAAGCCCAGGCACCGCGCTAAGGGCTTCTCCACATGTGCTGTGCGGAGCCTCCCGGTAGCCCTGGGAGTCTGTTCTATTTTTAGCCTCATGTTATTCAAATGAGGAGGCTGGGCTCAGGGAGGCCTGTAACTTGCAGGTAAGGGATGGGCAGGTCCAGGACTCGCTGCTGGTCTCTTTTTCTCCAAGCAACTGCTTCTCGTCCAAGTGGGATGTCAAGGTATTCATAGGGAGCGAGAAAGGATTTCTATAGGGTACCTTGGGGATTGTGGGTTTTAAAAAATGCATTTGGGAGCTGGTGAGATAGCTCAGTACTCTACAGCACCTGCTTACTCAAGCTTAGGCGAAGCTCAGGGATGGTGGTTCGATCCCCAGCACCACATGCTGCACCAGCCCCACTCCCAGGGCCCTTCCCTCCACCTCCCCCCTAAAAATACCTTCATTTGGAGGTTGGGGATATAGTACAGTGCCACTTGCCTGGCAAGTGCAAGATCCTGAGTTTGATTTCCAGTAACAGGAAATAGCATGAAAACATCATTTGTCATTTAAAAATGATATCAGCATATTCTGGGCTTATAATGAAGAATACGGCCATATAATCTTGATACCTGAATTTGTGGGGGTTGTTGTTGTTTTAGTTTTGTATAGAGTTGGTGCTGATGTCTGCTGGCTGCTGTGGATTCTCAGGAGTGTGCTGTCGACTCACACAGAAAAGGCTGTGACCACACAATGTGTCCCAGAAATGCTTGCTTTGTTCGCTAGGAGCAAGGATATAGGGGAGAAAGGTCCTGCTGCAGACAGAGCAGGCAGAGGGGCATTCTGCAATCCAGAACACCCGCCTTGCTGCTTTAATCCTTGCTGTAGTGAGAATGAAGGGTAACTTTCAGCAAAATGTCAGCAGGTTGCAGCAATCAGTGTTGCTTATTTGAACTGAATTGGTTTTATAATTTTACTTGCACTGGATTAGAATGGATCCATTGGAGGTCGATGGTTTTGCAGTCATTCTAAGAACTTAACTATCGAAGTCAAAACTGGGAGAGGAAGCAGGACTGTTTTTCCCTAAGTGGTCTGTGCATTGCTTAAATTTTGAGTTCTGTGTGCTAAATTTCTCTGTATGATCTACTAAAAACCTTCCACTCAAAAGAAAAAGTCTGGGGTCGGGGAGATGGCTCAGTGGAATAAGCACTTCCCTGGCAAGCACAAGGGCCTAAGTTCAGTCCCCATTAGGGAGACTGGCCAGTCCACCCTAAGTCTTTCTAGAGGACTAAGATGTTGAAGTCTCCTTTCAAGCTCTACATGTGACCTGGGAAGGGGCGCGTGTGACCTTAGGGAGGCTCTCCTTCTCTGAGATTCTCCAATGCATCTCTTACTGCCCCGATCAGCCAAGTGGCCTTGGATTCTTCATCCCTCTTTGTCCTGATTCCAGTGACTGACAGCTGTGTCTGCACATCACCGTGGCATGTAATCATCTTCTCATCACCCCCAGGAAGACAGGTGACGCAGCTGGCAAGCTGCACCAGCCCTGCCTAAGCGGGGAAGATACACTAGGATCTCCAAGGCTTCAGGCTTGAAAGGTCCCTGAGTGTGTGAGACCCAGAGAGCGGATGACCTCTGGCACTGCCTTCAGCACTTGGTGTTGATGACAAATCTCTCACAGGACTGTGAAGCACCAGGACACAGGACAGTGAGTGCAGTGGAAAGGAGGGAAAGGCCAATTCCACAGCAGGTGGCGTGAGATAGAGGGGCAGACAGCCGGCAGCTGGCAAGGAAAGGCTGGCTGAAGTGCGCTGCCAACCTTGGGTAGCCTGGGGACATCCTGTGAAAGAGGGAGCCTTTTTGTCTCTGAATAACTCACTGTCTTCCTATTCATTATAATTTTAATAAAATGTTAGAGAACTGTCCAACACTGCAGGTGTCTGAGAAAAGCATTAGTGTCACTGTCCTCGGTATTATTCCATGATAGCCTTCACCAGGAGAGAGGAAGGACTGCAGGGCTTGCAGAGGGGCAGTCTGAGGAGATGGGCATCAGTGTCAGGGTGTGCTGCCTTCCCTGTGGGAGCCCGGATCTTTTCTTGGCAACTTCTCCTTCAGTTCCCCAGTTTACATCACAAAGGGTTATGTCATCTCTCTCAGACTTTGCAAATTCTGGTCTTTGCCCATTGTTATAGCAACCTCAGAGCTCAGAGCTCATACAAATGATCCCTGGTAGATATTTAAGTGCTCATCTTTAAGTCTAGGGCTGTCCTTAGGCAATGGCTGTGGAGATTCTTTCTTCTGGTGCCTCCCATCATGGAAAGATGCTTGATAACTTTTCAGGATGTGCTTCAGAAGAGCTTGAACCATAAACTCAGAGCAGCTCCAGATGGTGAGCGTTCACCATTTTGTGGTGGGAGCTGGGCCATCCCTTTCTCTAAACTTACTTTTAACTGTATTGCCTCCGGCAAGGTGCTTCCCCTGAAGATAGCATGATGGACGAGTCCCCCAGGCGAGGAGAGACAGCACTGACTGTAGGGATTGTTTACTATTTTTACGCTTTGGTACAGTTTTAGGCATCGCATGACAAATTTCTGTCCGGGAGATAATGCTTGTATTCATAGGTCACACTTCGCTAGCCTGGCTATGTGCAAGGTGTTATTTTAAGCCTCATGCCCATCGTCTGATAGTTGGCGTCACCTGTCTCTCCCCACATTTGACAGATAAAGAAACTGAGCCCCACAGAAGTTAAATCGCTTGCCCGGGATCACTCAGCTAGCAAGATGTGCAGCTGGGATGTGCATCCAGACGGCAATGCTCAGAGCTGTGATTTTAACACTATTTGAGGCTATGTTTTCATGTGCATTACACAGAAATGTTGCAGACTCGATTGCATCATTTTTGTAAATCGAACCTTAAAGAACTCATCCAGAACCTTATTCTCTCATCTGAGCACAGTGCAGGACGTGCTGTGCCAGATGTTTGATCCCCTTTCTGCATGGTGCGCATCAACCAATTCTCACTTACCTACTGCAAAGCCTGCAATGTGCCTCAATCCTGACACCATCTACTGGACCTCACTCGGAGTGCACGGGCCTTTGTCTCCTAAAATGCCCCTCACTTAGGTGCCAGAACTTCTGACCAACCCACTATCACTCAGGGATTCCTATGACCTCTTTGATCTTCTGGTTGGGTTTGACCATTTGCTAGCATAGCTTGCAGAATGGGAGGAAGCAGTTTACTTACTAAGTAAGACCTATTTATGACAAAAGGCATAGCAGAGTGTAGATGCCTCTCCAGATAGAGACTAGGGTGGGACAGGCAGGGACCTATAGCAGGAGCTTTTTTCTGGTAGGTTTGGGGTACAGTACCCTTTCAGTCTATGGATCTGGATAGGTTCAGTAACCTAAATACCCTCTTGGGGGAATATTTATGGATTTATTATTATTATTGTTATTATTATTATTATTTAGGTGTGTCTTCGGTTGTATAACTGTATGCCAATCACCTCTACTTTCTACCTCTCTCTCTCCTTCCTGGAGATCAAGGGGTGGGCCCTGAACTCCCAGTCCTCCAATCACAGGTTGGTTTCCCTGGCAACCAGCAGTGATCCAGGGTCTTTCTAAAACTCCTAAGCTACCCTAACTGGGGGAGCTTTTGCCTTCATGGTTCTCAAGGTGCCCTGTGCTATTTTAGGAGCCTGGGACAAAAGACCAGATATGTGAATAGACAGCACTGCCCCTGCTCTGGTAGGGGAATTACTAGGGCTTCAGGAGCAGCGCGCCAGATACTGGATCAAGGCCAAAGTTGATGTTTGTGTTACTGCGCAGCAGCGAGAGACTCAGAGCTGGAGCCTTCATGGTCCAGCCTGCAAGGCTGGCTCTGAGTCCATGGCTCAGCACAGCACTCATGTCTACCACAGAGCATTCTGCATATCAGAAGCACCAGCGAAGTGTTATTGGAATTTAAGGGTGGATTAAATGACCGTGGATAGCATTTTAATTATGACATTATTAACATTCATTGGGCTGTTTCCTACCTAATGATCAGAAGAATGCTTCATAGCTTTATGGATTATTCATTTCATTTCACATAAATGAAATGCCAAAAACATATCGGTAGATTTTTTTTTTCCTCGTTGTTTTGAACTGGGGAGGTGGAGGAGTGAACGTTCAGAGTCTTGACTCCTGAGAAGATCCTGCTGTTTTACCTGTGAGCAGAGCCTCAGGTTCCATGAATTGTAACCACCCTGTGGTTTCCCAAGGCTGGGTGGATGTGTCCTTGTTGTATAACTGTATGCTGTTCATCTCTACTTTCCATCTCTCTCCTTCCTGTAGGTCAAGGGGTGGGTCCAGAACTCCCAACCCTCCAATCACAGGTTGGTTCCCCTGGCAAACAGCCCCACCCTGTAGTGATTCAGGGTCTTTCTAAAACTCCTAAGCTACCCTGACTGGGTCACACCTTGGGAACAACAGATGAGAGGCCCCCCCCACTGCCTTCCTGTGAACTGTATTGCCTGGCCCATCCTCTTTGGCTTCAAAATTCACAATGGAGTGCATAAGTTGAGCCCTAGAGAAGAGATAGAAGTCGCAGTGGGAGGTTCCTGCCATCCCTGTTGATGCTCTGGATGTGAGGAGCTCAGGTGTCACAGTGACTCGCTGGGCTGTATTCTGTGCACCTTTTGCATGGTAGATCCTCCATAATGGTTGGTTAAACAAATAAACATAACTCCTAGCTTCCACGGTGCCCATCCTGGGGTCCCATTTCTGCGCTCTACAGAAGTAGACATTTTGCAAGTTGCGGGCTTTAGGGATGACAGCACCTCAGCAGTTCTGAGCTCACTACAGAAGCCACACTTATAGGGACTGGAGAGATGGCTAAGTGGAATAAGCGCTTGCTTGGCAAGCGCAAGGGCCTGAGTTCAATCCCTGATTCCACAAACAAAAACTAAAACAAACAAACAAGCCACAGCATGGAGAGCGGGAGGGGCGCTCCATCCCTGGTCACCTGCTCTCTTCCCTGCCCTCCTCTTATCTGCAATGGCTGTAATGATTCAGTGCCTATTTCAGGTTCAAAATACAGCCACCAACTGCTCTGCATTGTCAAGAAATTGGTCAGGCCCAGCAGAAAATGACTGTCAGAAGCTTGCTTGGTGCCTTAATCAGCAGAGAGATTATCCCTAGTGTGTTGGCCATGCTTACCCATGGCTTTGCTGCAGAGGTAGTGGCAGGTGATGTGCAGCTGTTAGGGCTTTCTCTCCTCAGTCACTGACCACAGAGCCATGGGATGGAGTGGCTGGCCATGACAGAAGGACTTCACCTCCATCCCAGGTTCCAAGTGGCCAAGGAGCAATGGGTGGCCATGGGCCTTCCTTTGAAATGCAGGTTGGATCTGTGTCTACTCCTTGGTCAAAGGGGGCCAGTTGATCCCTCTGATATCATGGATGGAAGCATGGGTAAAAGAAATATTCAGCACAAAACCACTGGGGGGATGATGCAGCTAGGGGCAGAAGCTGGGACCAGCTTAACTGTGGTGCAGAAGTAGCGCACATTCAGTAGACTCCATGCCCTGAATTCTCATCTTTTCCTAGGCCATCAGTATGCAGTAGGATCCTCTCTCATGATCCTGGGCCACGCAATCTCAAGGGGCGCACAGCAAGATACTGTAGTGTACCATGTTGCTGGGCTAGGATGTTGGGTGCCTGGGAATACTGAAAGTACTTTTGATTTAAAGATATTTTGAATCTATGATGGGCCTATCTGAGCACAATTCCATCATAAGTCAAACAGCATTTCTACTGCCTTATCATTAACTTCAATGGAAGAGAGGGTTATAGGTATATATCTGGATCAAGAAGAAATATTGCACGGGTTTCTGGGATATCCTTGAGTAAAAAAATCCAGGAAGTGCATTTCATATTTAATCCAGCATTTGTCAAGAATTGAACAATGTCACAAAATACCTCAACGAATCCTTTAATATCCCCAAAAATGCTCACAAGAGCTCCTTGATTAAAAGAGAAAAGGAAGTGTACAGTAAGACAAATAATGTTTTCACCTCGGCAAGAATAAGCCTTGATTTATTTCTAAGGACATGGTGGGGCACGGGCATGCAGCTGCTTGCAGGGCAGTTCTTTGTGTTCTTCTGCCTGTGCTCCTCCAGAGCTACTCACCCTTGGGTCCTACTGGCCGTGTCCACCACCCTGCCTTTGGGGATGGTTCTTCTGGGTCAGGTCCCAGGCTCCAGCCTGGAGGGCACTGCTGTTTCGCACCCTCAGCTCGCCCAGGCTTCCCAAAGCAGGGACACCTCATCCTTGCTGCTCTTCTGAAATTCACTTTCTATGACTGTCAAGAGCATCTTTCTCGGGATTCCTCCTCCCCACTCTGGCCTGTGAGGTTCCCTGTGTTCTGCCCTCTGAACTCATTTACACTCACTTCTGAGTCTTCATCCTTTCCCTTGTTGGTTAGGTCTAACCCTAAGCACCTCTACACAAGAAAGCCCAAGTTGCAAGTGCCCTCCTCAGGCAACTCCCATCTGCAGGTAGAAAGATGGACAGACCAAGTGGAGCGGAGTGGACTTGCCAGGAGGCATGGAACCCGGGAGCCTGGCAGCCCAGCAGCCCGGCAGCCTATGCAGACCTTGTCCTGGACACAGCCAAGCTGATGGCTACCACAGGGGCTGGTGAACTGTTAGACTTTTTCCTGCTGTGGCCTCATGTAAAACATGAGAAAGTAAGGGAACTGAAGGAAGAGTAAGTAGGAAATGTTCTCAGTTTACTTAATAAACATTTCTGAGTCCTTCTTCATTGTCAGAACTGCTAGGTAGACACAGAAAGAGACCAAGATTGAGAGGGCCTCCGAAGGTGCTCGTGCCTGAAAACAGTATTCCTCACCCCGCATGGCCCGCGCCACGCCTGGTCTAGAGGGAGGAGCCCACAGTGGACGCTGGCTTCTGACATCTCAATACAGAGCCTCATTTTTCTTGGCTGTTTTTTTTGAACAATAGATGGTTTTAGCAGTGGTAAGAAGAACAGGAAGGTAAGGTAGTCCCAGTTCTCCCTGCCAGTATCATGATGGGGGGTTGATCTAGTTAGAGTCACCTTTGTCAGGAGCTCAAAGGCTCCAAGAATGAAGTTGTGGCCTTGTTAGCACAGTGTGTGCTATGTGGAATCATGAGATGTTTATGCCAGGCTTGGTGCTATGACAAATTACACAAGACCTGGTAATTCATAAAGCAAAGAAATTCATTTTCATACAGTTCTAGAGATTGGCTATCTGAGCTCAAGGTGCAGGCAGGTTTGGTTGCCTAGTGAGGGCCGCTTTCTGTCTCTAAGATGACACGTTGTGTGCTGTACCTCCCGAGGGGTGGGCACTGTGTTCTTGCATAACAAGGGGAGAAAGGCAAAAGGCCCAGCACTACCTGAAGCCTTAGCGCAAACAGCCCCAATAGGCATGCTACAGACACGGTCGTGGGCACTGATTCCAACACATGCCCTTGGCAGGGGACACAGTTACACCACAATGACCCCTGTTTGTCATTTGGACAAGTAACAGGGTCACATCCATCCTCCTTCTCACTGCTAGCTTCCTGTCTTCTAGACGCCAGGTGTTTTAATGACCAGTTCTCAAAATGTAGATGAGTGACTAACCACGATTGTTCCCGTGGTTTCCTCAGGGCCTCTCACAGCCTCTGCGGGTGTCCCCAGGAAGCTACCTCGAGACAGGCCCATGCTTCCTGAGCCCTGGCAGCCTTCCTCACTGGAGCAAGTGAGCTGGTCCCAACTCCAGCAGGCCACCAAGGACTCTGTCAAGCGTCGTTTGTTTTTCTTAGGGCTAGAATCTGGGGCAGCTCTTTCCTGTAAACAACACATGGTATGAGAAATGGGGGATAATTAAGGATCAACTTCAACTGTGAGTTTCTGACAATGGAGAGGGAAAACCCGAAATCATTTCTCCAGCTGCCTGGCCTATGTCAGCTTCTCAGTCTGGGCCGTGGCTGACCAGGAAGGGCAGGCAGATCTGCTGAGACAGAAGATGTGTTCTTCTTGGCCCTGCTGAAGACCAGTCCGAATTTTCTTCTGTAGGCACTTGAAGAACATTGTGATTACAGATGGGGTTGGAGAGGGAATGCTAGAAAACATCTTCAAGGCTATAAAATCACTTGTAAGCTGTGCTACTGGCAGAGCTACAGGAGAGGGGCTGCAGATGCCACAGCAGGAGGATCTAACACTGCAGGAGGCAGTGACAATTTGTGACTCAGGAACCAGTCCGTGAAGGGATTACAAAGGGGAGCAACTGCAGTGCTGAGGAGAGAGAGGCACTAGGGGCAGAGGCTGGACCACGTGTGTCACTTGCACAGTGGATGGGAACCATGCTGGATGCCTGTTTTCACAGGAAGAGCAAGAGCCTGAAGCATGTGGGGGGTGGAAAGTGCCATTGCACAGGGCTGCTGCTTGCTGTTAAGCAGCATGTGTGCAACAGGAGGATGAAGGCAGGGCTCTGCAGCCTAGGGTGAGGCTGTTCTGCTGCTGAAGGTAGGCAGTAAGGCTGGAGAGGTAGCTCAGCAGACTAAGCACACACTTCGGCAAGCGCATGGATCAGGGTTCGATCCCTGGTCTCTCATGCTGCACCAGCTTTGCCCCCGGGGTGTGCTGAGACAGAGACTGAGTCCAGGCATGTTGGCGAATGCCTGTAACCCCAGCGCTGGGGAGGCTGTAAACAGGAGGATCACTTAAGTCCAAGCTGAGTAGTGAGACCCTGTGCCAAATACACAAAATGAAAAAAAAAAAGATTATGAAGGCGGGCAGTGGCGGGGTGGGTGATGTGCTCTGCATTCCCTGGGAGCAGTGGGTTTAGCCCTGACTGCATTTTGAACTAAGTAGGAAGAAGATACTAGAAGGAAAGTGAAGTGAGGACAGCTGCAAGGCTGGAGCAGAACTGGTGTTAGAGAGCTGAGCATTTTGACCGTTTTGGTCAAAGATGGGTAGATGAGAGTGAAGGGTTTAGCATGGTGCAAGACCTTATTCTTGGCCCATAGCTCATTAAATCCTGGGACCAACAAAACATAACTTGTTCGGAAGCTTTTCTTAGAGAATGGACATGGATAGAAGGTCCAGGTGGATGGGTGTGTGTTGGGAAGTTAGTAAGGCCTGGACCACCACAAGGCCCCTTTCCCCAGCCACCTATAGAAGCCTGGTCACCAGCTGCTGATGCTGCGGGGGGACATGGAACCTAGCAGACTGTCACAGGGGCTGCCCTTGAAGCAAATGTGAGGATACCTGCCCCTCCTCTCACTCTAGTTCCTGCCATCCTCAGGTGACAACTTTGCTTTTGATACTTGGTCTGGGCCCAAATAGCCCCAAGGACTGTAGTCCCTGGAATCCTGGTCTGACTCCAGAGCTGGAATCTCTGATGCCACAAGCCACAAGCACCCTTTCACTGCCCTCAGTTGTTTGTGTCAGGCTGTGGTCACAAATGCCAAAGCAGAAGTGCCAGATGCTCAAGGTTCCAGAACGGTTCCAGCTGCCCAGCCTGACTCTGCATCAGAGGGTTGTCTCCTTGGCTCTACAGCCAGCCTGGGAGGTGAGACTTAGTGCACGAGGCCAACTTGCCTAGAAACACAGCCATCCCTGGAGGGAAGAGTCGGTCCAGGGTTCCTGGGAACTCTGTCACTCTCAGTCCATCTTCTCCCAGCGACTTCAGTGGTGGCAGGGAGCTGGGGTGTGAACCGTGGTCTGTCAGACTTCAAAGTTCTTATGATTCTCACAGTGGATGCACTTTCTTCTATGTGAACTGGAAAATAAGGATGGCCATAAAAATTTTTGAAGTTTTGGGTAGGTGGGAGAACAGTATTGAGGCACGTTGAGCTGAGTCCATGTGACAAAGACAGTGCCTCGATGGCTCTGTCCTGTGTCTGTGGCCTAGGCAGGTTCAGTAACTCACCTGAGGTCACATAGCAGTACCAGGATACAGACTGCCCCTAGGCCAATGATTTGCCATGGTCTACTTTCTCTGTCCTGACCCTAGGAAAGGGAGGGAGAGTCCTAGGTGCTGTGAGAGATGGGTACAGAAGTGCTGGGCTGCAAACTCTGTTCAGTGGCAACAGCAGCTTACACTCCCTGGACAGTCTTGCTGGCCCCTGGTCCCCTTTCCTCCATGTGTCAGCTGGTAAGTCCTCCTGCAGTGCTGCAAGGATGCCAGACTTGGGCTGGGTTCCCAGGTAAGCAGCCCATACACGGGCAAGGTGACCTGCCTGGGCCACATGGCTGGCAGGTGTGAAGCCAAAAGCCATGCAGAGCTCCTTGAAATCCACACATCTGGACAGAAAAGCCTTGTGTGGTCCATTGTGTGGTCCACAGGTGGGTGGGACCCTGGACACACAGGGCGCGGAGCAGCAGCTGAGAAGTGTGCAGGTTGGGAAATCCCAGGAGGGTTCTGAGAGCCTGGATCAGGGGAGTGGGGGCGGGGCAAGACCAGCGTGTTGTCCCCTGTGGACCCTGAGTCTGACACTCAGGCTCCTTGCATTGTCACAGCTGGAGCAGACACTGAGCCTGAGGCTCCTGAGCTTTGGGGAACCAGTGGAAGCATCTGCATGGCATGACTGTCATCCACCAGGGTCCAGGTGCAGGGTTGTGATTAGGTGATCTACAAGGCTTTAAGTGTAGACATGGCACAGGCCTTTGGCTGAGCCTGAGAGGAGAGGGGGTGTGGCCCAGAGAGGTCCTGCTCTGGCTTCTTCCTCTTGTTCTCTGCCATTGTGGCTGAGATGAGAAGAACCGGCTTTGCTTTCACCTCCTGTCAGGGTCTCAGTAGCTCTCCGCCCCTGGAAGCCTACTGCCTGCTGCTCCTCTCTGACGCGAGCGACCTTCTTGCCTTTGGATTCCTCCCTTTCTTCTTCCACACTGTGTGCCCCCTCCAAGCCCACCTTGGCCCTCTAAAAGCAGAGGATGGATGATGACAGGTGCATAGCGCTGTGGCTGCCATAGCCACCTCCGCCCACTCCTCCCCCACCCTTGTTCACTTTTGAAGCGTCCTCTTCCTGTGAGAGGTGACTTTGCTTACAATGACTTCTGCATCTGGAAGCTTGGACTTGCTTTAAGCTCCTGCAGGCTGGGCAGGACACCTCTCCCAGAGGCCAGCCTTCTTCGCCTTTCTGTGTCTGCCTCCTCAGAACAAGACCACCCTGAATGGCTGGCTTTCAGCTTTAACCCCTGACTAGAGCCATGCATATACAAATGACAGCTTTGTATTTTTTAAATGTGTGATTCTACCGAAGATGTCCAGGCTCCCTCCCTGGGGCCCAAGGAGACGCCCTCCCCACCCTGTTTGCCCACCACCGGTTCCCTATCAGCTCTTCCCCACTCTGGACCCCATGGGAGACTGCCCCCTAACCCACTGGGTGGAGCAGGGTGGGCGGGGACAGGGAGTCCTGGCCTTCCAGGATGCTGCTAGCAGCTCACTGTGTTCCTATGCAAAGGCAGCTTGTCCTCTCCGGACACCCCAGGGCTCTTCAGATCCAGGGACGGTGGCAGCCCGGAGTTTTGCACAGTCTGTGGATCTCCTCTGCCCTGTGCACTCATCTGGAAACAGCGTCTTTGCTAAGGTCACTGCTAAAGCTCCGAGATAATGCCAGCCTGCTCGGCACTTCCTGCGTGGCCCTGCCTCCCATGCTGACCATATGGCTTCTGTTTTGATGAAGGCTTCATCTGTGTTGCTTATCTGTATCACCCTTCTGGACTGTTTTGCTCTGCAGTATGTCCGCTTCAGGTCTTTCTTTGTGGAAAGGGATCCGTCTGTTCACTCCGTCAGCCCTCCTTAAAGATCTTTCCTCCTCTGCCTCTCTTTGACAGCAAAGCTGCCTGAAATATAGTTTCTTGAAGGTTGTCAGCATGTGGAGATGGAGTAGAAACATCTCTCTATCCCAGCGGATCCTGGGCAACCCCAAGCACCTCCCTTTTGATGACATCCACTGGAAGGAGATACAGTACAATGCTCAGATTCTCACAGGAGACCAGGGGCACTAAACCCTCTGGTGTAAGGACATCCTTCTGTCAAGTTTAGAAACCCCCTCGCAGCTGTAGAATCCTTTACACAGGGAGATGATAGAAATAACTCACTTTTTAAAAATATGTGTTTCATAAAAATTCCTAAGATGCTGCTTCCTGGAGAAGGGAATTAATTACATTACAAGCCAGTGGGAGCTTAGGGTAGAACAGCCGCTCCAAAGCTGGTTGGAAGATGGCCCTGAACGAGGCCTGTAGGTGATGCCCTTCGAAAACCGTGAGTCGAAAACTGCATGCCCCGGATTCTTTCAAGACCAATCCCAAGTGGCATCAAGAATAGCACGAGGGTCACACGGCTTGGCCTATGGGAAAACTCCGCAGCTGAATTAGATAGGTTCCATTCTGCCTCTGAGAGTTCTGATGGGTTGCTATGGAGCCCAGCCTGAGAATACCAGGTTGTTCCTCTGGATCCCGGGAGGCCTCCTGGGTCCTTGTTGCTAATATTATACTTTGGTTTCCGCTAGATGGACAGAAATGAGCAAAAGTCCTATCCTGCTCCCAAGAGGATCTAGATATTAAATATCAAAAGGGCAGTCAAAAGGACTTCATTTCTGAGACTGGTCCAAAAATGAATGCCAGGGCCGGCCAAATAGCTCAGCGGATGAAAGCGCCTGTAAGCAGGCTCAGGGGCAAGGGGTTTGATCCCCGGTCCTGCTCTGCTGGCTGCACCCCCACGGCACGCTGAGATGGCGATTGAGACTGGTGTGGTGGTGCGCACCTGTGATCCTAGTTCTTGGGAGACTGTAAAAAGGTGGATTACGATGAGTCAGATCTAGTAGTGAGACCCTGAACACCCTGTAGACCATTCCTAAAAAACAAACTCAAACACAAAAATGAATGCCAAGGGGCCGTTTAGTGGTAAAATCATTACTAGGCCTACAAAAAAGAAATGATCTGAGGCCACACAGCACATTACTGTTTCATGATTTTATTTATCCATAAAACTAGATTAAACATCTCCATAAAGTTTTACGGTTTTATTTTTCTTTTCCTCACTCCTTAGCTATGCTGGAGAAATTCATGGTTAACCCCTCCTTTTATACACAGCTTGGGGTTTAATAGACTAGAGCTCCAGTAGGAATGCTCCCAGACACCTTTCTCTGGAAATACCCCCCATTCCTAGAAAGGAGGAAGGCCTTCACCCTAAATCTGATGCCCATTAGAGGCTCTGTAACACTGGTAATATCCAACAGAACCAGATGTTTTGGCCACTGGGTTTAATTGTTCTATGGAAATGTTTGTCAGGAATGAAACCTAAGAGTTGGGAAGGATGAATTCCTTGTAAAGAAATGCATATTTTCAACGGCCACATTTACTGGGAAGGGGTGATTCTTATCTCTTATTCTTTCAGCAAATGTGTGTTCAGTGGCTGCTGCGTTCATGTGGAGCAGGTTCTCTAGGTTTTGGGCAGCTCAGCATTAGGACAGGAGTTGTGCTGTCTTCACTTTACATCTTTTAATGTTTATTGAATAAATGCTACCAGTGCATTTGAAAATCTTGGCCGGAAATTATTTTCTCATGTTAGCAAAGTAAAAGAAAGGTTGGAGATCTTTCTCTCCAGTGTTCCTCTTCTATTGAGATGAGTCCAGCTTAATCCCTTATCTTGTCATCCTCCCTGATTTGGCAACATTTCGATAAACTTAAGTTTGCTGGCATTGGTAGTATGCGAGGCAGGCTGGCTAGATTTCTGTTTTAATGACTTCCTTTTGCCTCTGACCACATACTCCATGGCAGGCCTCCATGGTGGCAATGGTGCAGGGGGGACCCACACCGGCTAGCTCTCGATGGGCCCCAAAGATCATAACTAGCTCTTACTCAACTATGGTTCTGAGAGTGTCCAAGACCCTCCTGCAGACTCCCTAGACTGACAAGGCCTTGCGTCTGGGCATCAGAACCCCTTCCTTCTGGGGGAGGCCCCACCCTTCCTTCCTATGCCTCCTCTCCACATCTCCCCAGTGGATTTTCTCCTTTCTAGATCTACATAGTGGTGGAAATGTGTATTTTCCAAATACCTAATGATAGAAAACTAGCTAGATACATTCTCTGTGGGTAGATGACTGGTTTGGGGTTGTTCAAACGAACCTTTGCTTTTCCTGCCTGGCTGCCTGCCTGCCTGCCTCCCTCTCCCTCCCTCCCTTCCTCCTTCCCTCCTTTCCTCCCTCCTTCCCTCTCCCTCTCCCTCTTCCTCCCTCTCTCTCTCTCTCTCTCTCTCTCTCTCTCTCTCTCTCTCTCTCAATCACAACTGAACTCAGGACCTTGCCAGGCAGGCGCTATGCCTCTGAGCTGTATCCCTGTTCCCTAAATCAGTGTCTTCAAGAAACTGTCTAAGCTGCCCTGCCCAAAGTGGCCAGAGGGAAATGGGATGCTAAACAGCTGGTCGTAGTTTTATTTAAAAATTGTGAGTGCAGAAAAGATACTTTAACCACATACACCAAACTGCTAGCAGGATTTTCTCTATACTAGGAAGATGCCTCTTTTTTTCTTCTTCTTCGTTATACCTAAGGTCCCCAGTTCATTTTTCCACATGATAAAAGGCACAAGTGCCTTTATTATTTTTCTCTACTCCACACATATTAAGTAGATGAATCCTCTGAGTACTTTTTATTCTTTTTTATGTAGAAAAGTGCATCTTACAAGTTAGACCTTAAATGTAAATGGCAGGGTTATTTTCATGTTAGCATTCATATTTTATGTTATTATTATTATTTTAATTTATAAAATTTTTTAATTTATTGGATACAGGGTCTCACTATGCTGTTCAGACTCATAGTGATCCTCTCTCCTATCTCAGCCTCCCTAGTGCTGGGATTACAGGCATGCACCACCACACCCAGTTTTGGGGCCCTCACATTTAGGGCCTGCATAGCATGTGGTACCAGGGATCAAACTCAGGTCCTTGTGCTTGCCAGACAGGCACTTAGGCCACTGAGCTCTCTCCCCAGCCTTAGTACACATATTTCAAATAGTACATTCTTAGTGTACTTGGAGCTGGCCATAACCAATTTACTGGTCTGTTACTTCCTGAAAATGATGCCTCTGGATGTCACACATTAGTCCAAACATGATTTTGAGACTTTCTAATAGAACCTGAAGCCATGCAGATGAAACCTACCCAGTGTCTGCTCCCAAGAAAGACTAAAGCCCTGTCACCATCCCAGCACTCTGGGAGGCTTGCAAAGTCAAGCTCAGCATGGCCAATTTAGCAACTTAGCAAGACCCTATCTCAAAAATAAAATAGGCTGGGGATGGAGCTCAGAGCAAAGGCCTTGGGTTTAATCCCTAGTATAGCAACAGCAAAATACAGCTGAGACACAGACCAGTAAAACAGGAACTGGTAAGGAGGGGAGTTCATTGGAGAGGCCTTGAGGGGTGCTTATGGGCTCAGAGGAAGAGGACCAAGGCCAGCGTCAGGGTCAGAGTTGTGGAGGTCCTCAGAGGACACACAAGCAAGGAGTGTTAAACAGACAATACCTGTCTTTACAGATACAAATTCTGAACTTAAAAGGGCTTCCCCACTCACATGGGCTGTGAGGGCTCTGCATGTATTAGAAAGTTCGCCTTCAGCATTTCCTTCCTTCCTGTTTAGCTGGACTTCTAAAAGGGCTGCCAGTGATCCAAAAGCGTGGCTGCTTGGTCCTGAAAGAATCCGAAGGAAGTGTGTTCAAGTCATCCGGACTGCACACCCCTTTATGTAGTGCTTGACACTCATTTGGGTCACTTTCCCCTTCCTGTTGGATTCCCCCACCTCTCCTCACTTGGCTGAGGGAGACAGGTGTTTTTGTTCTCATGTTATGAGGGTAAACTGAGTCCCTGGACATCACTTGACTTCTCCCAAGAAGGAGTCTCTGAGAGACCTGGAAATGGCAGCAGGGCTTCCTCTGTTTGAAACTCCTGCTTCTGAAGTCTTTTTCTGTATCCCTGGGAAACATTTTTGTCAAAAAATACTCACTCTCAATCTTTACTGAAAGTAATGAGCTTAGCATCTCATGAAGGTAATCATATTGTTACAGCTTAGGACAGACACGCAAGCTATTTGAGTAGATTAAAAACAGTTCTCAATGAAGCTTAATATCTGGTCTATGTAATTTGTTGAGCACTGAGCTTTAGTTTCTTTCTTTCTTTTTTTTTCTTTTGGTGGAACTGGGGATTGAACTCAGACCCTCGTGCTTGCCAGGGAAGTGCTTATTCTACTCAGCCATCTCCCCAGCCCCTAGTTTCTCTTTTGAAAAACTATAATGGAAACCTTCCCAGGACACATCTGAGAGGGTCTGAAATCAGTTGTGTGATTCATTTTTAAAAAGAGACATATATTTGTTTGGTGAAATTCTCTATTGTTTCTATTTTTTTTCTATTCTTTTTTTTATTCTCTTTAAAAATTATAGAAGCATGTAGAACAGAACAATTTAAACATATTTTGCACATATAAAAGGTGGAAGAGATGCCTAAGAGAGCTTGTTCCTTCAACATCCTTCCTCACTGGGATTCTATCAAATGCCAGATTACTGTAAAATAAATAAATAAATAAATAAATAAGATAGTCAGAAATAAAAAGAAAGTCAGAATTGGCAGCAGGTATGAGTCATGCTACTGGCTGATGATGACATCACAAACAAAGGTTCTCCCGTAATCCATCGATAAAAATAATAGTTTTGATATGCTTAGCAATTATTTTAAAAAATAATACTCTAATAGTAATACATGATGACCATTATGCATCTTACAGTAAAATATCTTAAGTAACCATATAAATAAATATGAAAAACTAAATGTATAAGCATTCCATATGCTAATCATTGACTGACTAATAGTTGAATTGCCTCATACTCGTTTTGTTAGATATTTTCCCTCTGTTTGAACTATTCATACATTCTAGGTTATTTATAGAATTTATTTTTATTTAAAATAAGTATCTTATTGACTTGAGTAAGGAAAAGATGGCATTAATTGAAGTCTTAAAAATTTAAGACTATAAAAATGAATTCATTCTATTGTACATAGAATACCATTCATTTTTAAGCTTTATTTATTTGCACGACACAGCTCAGACTCATAGTGATCCTCCTGTTTCAACCTCCCCGTGCTGGGATTGCAGGCATGTGCCACCACTCCTGGTTTTGGTGGCCTGTTCAGCATGCCCAGGGCTGGGGCCAGCACAGCACACAGTACTGGGGATGAGCCCGGGTCTCTGCACTTGCCAGGCAGACGCTAGGATAGCTGAGCTATCTCTGCAGCCTAGAATGTCATTTTTATTTACCGCAATAGCAGTGACTTGATTTCGGTGGTATTACCTGACATTATTTAGGTTTTGGTTCCAATTGCAACCAGACCTGAGGGGTAACATGTGATCTACCATGACCATCAGTTACGGCTCAGCAGTGTCTTACTGGGGCTTTTCCAGGAAAAAAGATGGAGCAAAACACCATGATATATTGTAAATTCCACAGAGATTTAAGCTGAAGCCTGCATGCTGCTGGGGGCTCCAGCATGTGTGTGTAACTAGACCTCAATGATGGCAGAGGGGGGTGCATAGAGCCCACCCTGCTGCATTCATGCTGAGGTCAGGGGTGTTCCATTTGAAGGAAGCAGAGCTCCCTACACATGACCAGCAGCCAAGAAGTAACTGTCAGTCTCACCTGTGCCAGTATCTCCTGTGGGACCTCAGGCTCTTGAACTCTGAGCATTACAGCATGAAAATAGACACAAGCAGAGAAAGAAGGCGCCATCTTTGAAAAGGGCGGGAATACGGATCGAATCCGCTGAAATGCAGACCAACGTTAAAAATGAGAAAGCTCTGCCGACAGGTGAATTAGGAATGTAAAGTGTAGGCGATGATAGATTGAACAGAGCTAGATGAAGTCAACACCAAGAAGCTTCGTGGGGCTGGGGAGGAAACCCCACTGGGGAGCGGGGTCTGGGAAGACAGCATGAGTTTTCAAGATCTGGACCTGGTGCGTCGCTACTTGCATCAGATATCTCTTGCAGAGAGATATATGTGGTGTGTGTGTGTGTGTGTGTGTGTGTGTGTGTGTGTGTGTGTGTGTGTGCTGTAGGTCTCTTGCAGACAAGCTTGCCTGTTGGAGGTAGCATGCTTAGGAGTCAGAGAGTAAAGAAGTAGATCACATTTTCTGGAGCATAGGCTTCCTCTCCTTTTGAGCTTTTTTGCTGTGTGTGGGACAGTGAGTGCTGGTGTTGAACCCTCTGAGTATCAGTTGTCACTGCTGCTTTCTTCTTTCTCTTCCTCTTCCCCCTCCCCCGTCCTCTCTCCCCTCCCCCTCCTCCTCTTCCTCCTCCTTCGCTCCCCTCCCCCTTCTCTTCTTCTTCCTCCTCTCACAGCTCCTTTCCTACTCCCCTCTCTTCACTCCTCCCCTTACCCCTCCCCCTTCCCTCTTCCCTTCCTGTGCCAGGAATCAACCCAGGACCTTGCACTTCTCAGGCAGGTGTTGGGCCACTGAGCTATATCCCCTTTTTGTTCTCGACCCTGTAAAAACTACTGGATTACTCAGGTAGCAACCTCATAGACTATTGTGGAGATTAAATAGGTTTCTTATACAGTCTTCAGAACAGTGCTGCAAGTCAGTGCCTGATAGATGTTAGGGATTAGTACTAGTGGCAGTGGTTTCCTCATTCATTCATTCATTCATTCATTCATTCATTCATTCATTCATTCATTCATTCATTCAACTAGAGCACCAATTAGGCTCTTGCTGAGAAGTGGCAGAGGTGCATAGGAAACGTGGTGCAGAAAGCAAGGAAATAACCATGCATTTGCTATCTTCTCCCTTCCAGTAGCAGCTCCCTCCCTCCTGATCGTCCTGCCCTGCTCACTGCAGACAGACCTACAGAGCTGTGCCTGGAACACTGAATCCTAAGGAGCTTGTCAGAGTCGCACCAACACTGGTCTTGGCATGCGGGGCGAGTCCTACTTCATCGGCATGAAGAGCCTGGGGCCACCCGAGCACACCCCCAAGGACGGAGGACTCTTCTTACTCTGCTGTGTGGACAGAGACTGGGCCATCACACGGTGCTTTGCAGAAGAAGCCTTTCAAGCGATCACTGACTTCAATGACCTCCCCAATTCCCTGTTTGCATGCAATGTCCACCAGTCTGTGTTTGAAGGAGAGGAGAGCAAGGTAAGAGGTCTTTTTTGTCGCTGAAATGTGGAGCGATGGGGCGTCATCCCGTCTGGTTGCCTTGCGCACCTGGGGCTGTTTGAAGCCTTTTGCAAATGTGTGGCTGGCTCTGATGCTGGCTCTGGTGCTGTGTGTGCTGCCTGTTCTGTGATCAGGCGGGGGTGGAGGCTCCTGGCAAGAGGTCCTAGACTGTGTTGAATCTAGTCTGGTTCTCTTTGATCTCTGGGTCAGGCAGACAAAACAAGTGTTGTTAGAACCATGGATTGGAAAAGCCACCCCATGGGTTGGAAGCAGATGTTCCAAACACTAAAAGTTTTCTTTCCTTGTCTTCTGCCAAAGATGTAATTTGGCTTCTTTGAAACAGCACAATCTCTTTTATAACCCCTTCCCCTCCTGCAGTTTGATGCATGTTCTAAAAATCTCTTCTTGGCACATGATCTGGGTCCCATGGCGCATTGATAAGCTGGGGTGATGGCCGTGTGAGAGTTCGTTGCTCTTTGCTGCATGTGTCTTGCAAGGATTTGAAGGGCAGAGTGATGCCTTGACTTGAAAACAAGGAGGAATGAAGTTTTCTGTGTGTGTGTGTGTGTGTGTGTGTGTGTGTGTGTGTGTGTGTGAAGATTTCCTAGCAACAAATTTGATTTAGAAACAGTATTCTTGGAAATCATAGTAAATATTGCATTTGGAGAACTTTCTAAAGTTTCCCGGGATTTCTCCAACCTTCTCAGCACCATACTCAATTGGATATAACCTTCCCTCCTTGGTAGGTGTTTCCCCTTGTAAATCACCCCCCACTGTGTCTTGTAAACTACAGGCAGCCTTTTGGGAAGAGAGGAACCTTTTCCTGAATTGCAGTGCACAGCTCTGCGTGAAACAAAGGCCAGGATTTATGATCAGATCGTCCTTTCCTAAACCTGAGCTCTCTCTGCCAACTTTGAGAGCCCAGGATTTGTCAATGGAGCATAATTCACTGGAAATCTGATTTCTGGGTTTTAGTGATTTGTATAGAGGGAAAAACAGTCCAGAGGACTAGGTTGCTATTCCAAGTCATTTGATGACATAGTAATGTTATGTTGGGGTTGAGCAATTGAAATGATGGGCTGCGAGGAGCTTGAAGAGGACCCAACTGCAGGTGATCGGAACCTCGAGGACTGTGCGTGAGCCCCAAACTGCTTACAGGAAGACAGTGGCACACAGCACACAGCAGGGGCTCTGCTCTTGGCTTACTGCAGATTATAATTTATTCACGGTAAGCAATATCCTCGAAAGTATTCCTGCCAGCCGCAAATTATGAAAACAAAGGCCCATATTATATTTTATTTTTTATCAGAGTATCATAATTAGAAGGATTTTCCTTGGAGATTTAATGGTGGTTTCAACTTTTTCCTAATTAAATACTAGAAGATTGGCACAATAAGATTTAGGATTCTTTGGGGTCCTAGGTTTTTTTCAGAGTTTGGCTGAAGAATAGCTCATCAGCAGACTCTTTTAGGGACACTGATGGATAGAGCCTGGGGGACCCTTCCTGAGACTCTCCTCATATGGATTTTGATCCTTTGATCTGTCTTGAGTGATAGGTTGCAAAATATTTTGTTAGTTGGTATACAAAGCTGAGAAATAGTATCTGGTTTTAAAAATAACCTTAACAAAATATTGAGCCGAAATAAGGCATAGTTGATTGAGGCCAGTTTCAAGTTATTAAGATCCCGTGTTTATAGTCAAAGAGATGAATTTTATAATTGAGCAACGTCTACATTATGAGATGTATTAAATCAGACAGGAAGTGCGACCTTTGACCTCCATGTGTGTTTTCAGGACACGACCAAAGCGGATAGGGGCTCCGCTTTGATTGCATTGTATCTGCACGGGTTGGGCTGGCAGGGAAGGGTAAGCAGGCACCGGGTAGACTGATGATGGGCAGGAGCCATGACCATTGGGACTGCAAGGGGAGGCATTAGGGGTCCACCGGGCACCATACCTCCATAGCCACTTGCTTCTTCCCTCCATCCCAAGCCTCCCAGTGCTCCCTAGAGTTTCCATCTGGAAGTATTGCCCACTCCACTTGGAGGCCCGCGTGCTGAATGCTCACTCCCCAGAGAGGGCCTGTCAGGAGGCCGTGGCCTAGCGGAGGTCCTGAGGTCCTGGGCTGTGCTCCTAAGGGGGATCTTGGGGCTCCTGGTCCTTCCTCCTCCTCCTTTCTTTCCCAGCTATGAGGTGAGCAGTTCTGTTCCAGCAGGTGCTTCTGCAGTGAGGGGCTTCGGGGCCAGCGCAGTGGGCATCTGTGGACCCAAAGCACTCAAGTGGTGAGCAGAAAGCAAGCTCCCCCTTGAGGAGTCCACTGTGGCAGGCATTCCTTTTGCTGTGATGGGAAGACTCACTCATACAGATCTCCATTTTTCCCACCATCTCAGCAGGTCCACAGATGAGCAGGTTTCTCATTCTCTCAGAGATCCCTTTACACACTGTTCAAATTTCATGAATCTGGGGCTGGGGGAACAGCTTAGCAGTCTAAGTGCATGCCTGGCAAGTGCAAGGACCCAGCTTTGAACCCCAGTACTGCATGCCATGCTGGCCCTGCGCCGAGCTGGCCTCGGGAACTGGACGTGGTGGTGCATGCCTGAAGTCTCAGCATCATGGAGGCTGAGACAGGAGGATCATTTCGAGTCCAAGCTGCATTGTGAGACCCTGTATCAAATAAATCAATAATAGTAAAAATTCATGAATCTGAGCCATGATGCCCGATAGTGGTTATCTTTCCCAAACTGTGGACACGTCAGGTACTGTGTTAAGTTAGTGGGGAGCTATTTTTAGGCAGAGGGAAAAGAAGCAAAAATTCTTGTGTTGGCCTGTGGGCAAGGCTGGCCATGGTCTATATATTTGGCTCTGAGAAGATGCTACAGCATCAGGAACAATGGCAGGGAGATGAAGCCTGGCATTCAGCTCAGCCATCCAGGTGGGCAGGTGGATGAAATGTAACTTCGCTTTGCCAGAGTCCTTTGTTTTGGGTAGAACCTACTTCTGAATAAATATTTATTGGTGAATTTGAATTTAGCTCATTCCTTGGCATTGTGATAAAGCATTTAAATTCCTGAGTTGGGCAAAAATGAAAGCTTTGGATTTCTGACTACACTGAAGGATTCGGGCAGCAATCTCTTCCCTGTTTCCCCCCAGCCGAGTTCCTTTCCCACAGCCTTTTCCTTCCTTGGATGATTTGGAGAGTGTGGGGCGGGGCGGCTCACCTTCTCACATTGTGTTCTTGCTTACCCACATGATGAGCACTGTACACGCTCACTTCAGTTGTGCTGCTGAACTTTTAGGCTTTGATGCCTGAACTACGTTTTCCAAACAGCTTTGTGAGTCCAGGGATGCTCGTGTCCCCTTCCAGGGAGGCAGGGTTCTGTGCAGTTCCAATGTGATGTGATGCTTTTGTGCAGAGTGGGAAGTGTGTCTTCTTGGGGTCCAGATGGTTGGGGTGTGTTTACATAACACAGAGGAGAACCAGAGCAGGAGGAAATTGGTATCTGAAGCCAATAAGTACAGATTGCTGTTTGTATGGTGCAGGGTGAAGTATAAATATTTTCGTAAGAAACACATTTAGAACTCGGATCATCACAGAGCTCCCCATCCCAGTGCCACAAGGTTCATTTCCCTCCCTGAGATGGGCTTTCTGGATCCCTTGGGCTGCAGAAATTGGAAAATAATGAGGCTGGAGGGAAGCAGCACCCTCCAAGCTGCACATGTCTGCACCGAGGGTCTGTGTGACAAGGTTCTGAGGGAGAACAGGAGAAAGCCATCCTGAAGTGAATTCAGTTGAGTAAGAGAAGTAAGTAGTAAAGGTGGTCCGAAGGGCCTTGCAGGACAGGAATCCATTTAGTTAAATAGCAGCAGCAAGTACCTACAGAGCGTGTGGGGCAGAGCTAAGTGCTTTGCTAAGTGCCTTATGAACGCAGAGCCCCCATCACCATGTGGCCCCGTGAGGCGGCACCTTCCTGTCTCTTGCTCTGTGGTTCAGGGCAGGATCTTGTGCCTGGTCCACTTTCACCCTATGTGTGTGCAGCAGTGGCTTGTGTCAGGCTGGGCATGTAATTGCTAATATTGGGCCCTATGGAATGCTCTTTTTATTCGGCTGGGGAAGCTGGCATCAGGCCAGCCTTCTGAATGGCTCTACAAACTGACAATTGTTTCATAATACATTTCGACACAAAGCCTCATTTGGTGCAATTCATTCAAAGTCTGACCAGAACGGAAGGGAAGCTCCTATAGTGTGAATTTTCATTTGATTTTCTATGGCAAGAGTCCTGTTTTTAATTACTAGGATTGCCCCGGACCTCGAGGGAACATTACACAACAGGAGACAGATGCACTCTAGCATATTTCCCAATCTTAAAATTCAAATCCCAAACATGTCAGATCCCAGGGGGCTTCCCACAGTGGTTGTGAGCTGGAAAATCACAGCTAATAAATCTGCAGACCGTGTTCAAGAAGAGGATTGAGTTCATTACTGAAGCCAGAAACATTATTACCAAGAGCAGGGAATGTATGTCTCCCCTAATAAGGTACTCAGATCTATTTTAAGGCAACTTATATTCATTGACACGAATTGTCTCTGTTGTGTGCAGCAGAAAGTTTTGAGAGATGTCCACAGTGTGGAACGGCTAAATCAAACTAACTGATATGTGGATGGCTTTGTGTAATTATTTTGAGCAGTAAGAACTCTTAAAATTGAACTTCTGGATGATTTCAAAAATGCAATCCATGGTTTCGCACTCTAGTCCCCCTGCTGCAGCACTCTCAGACCCTGTACTCCTGTCCAACTGAGTTTGTGTAGCCTGTGATCAGCGTCGCCTCAACCAGCCCCTTGCCAAGCCCCTGGTAAACCCCGTTCCACTCCCCGCTTCCACGAAGTCCACTTCCAGGCTGTGCGTGCAGCCAGGTCTCACGGTTTCCTTCCTGTGCCTGGCTTCTTTTACCTCCTACCATGCTGTTCAGGTTCTGCCATATCATCTCGAAGGACAGATGTCTCCGTTACTTTTTACTCCTTGCTGGGACAAAATACGGACACCCAAAATTAAGAAAGGAAGGGTTTATATAGCTCGTAGTTAGTGGAGGTTTCAGTCCGTACTCCACTGGCTCTAAGGCAAATGGCAGCAGTTCTTGGCTGCAGAAAACAATGAGGAGCAGAGGAGACCCCTCCAAAGTGTTGCGGCTGTGTGCTTTGAGCTCCAAGGAAGTGACTCCGAGTCCTTCCTCAGCCCCTTTGTATATCCTTTTTGTGCTGGGTCACTCTAGGGCTGGCCCTCCACACCCTAGGGTGGGCCCTCACCACAGGGCGGGGGCTCCCACGGCCTGAGTTTTGGAACCACCAAGGCAATCCAGCCAAGCCGACACAGCGTATTGATCGCTACAACAGAACATCCTTCTCTGTAAAGGCTGGCCAGCATTGTGTTGTGTAGATAGACATTGGCTTAACCCGTTAAGTAGTTTGTGGACGCATAGACTGGTCCATAGTGTGACTCCTATGAGTCACACTTTAATAGGACAGGGGTACAAGTATCTCTTTGGTGTGTTTACCTCATGTCCTTCAGCTGCATACCCAGGAGTGGGATTGCGGGATTGTATAGTGGTGGTGTTTCCTCAAAGAACCTCCATAAAGGTCATGCAAATTCAGGTTCCCGCCAGTAGAATGCAGTAGATGTTCCTCACATCCTCTCCTACCCTTGTTCCCTTCAGTTATCTGATGAGAGTCTTTCCAGCAGAAGTTGTGACTGGGATGGGGTGGGGGGGTAGGTGTGGACTCTTTTTAGAGATTCTACCAGGTTCTTGTTGTCTTGAATAGAGATTGAATGAGAGGAGCAGAAAAGGTAAAGGGCCTTTATATTTACTAAAGGCAGGAAAAGAAGTATGCTCTACAGTGAGAGAGCTGACCGCTGTGCAAGAGAGATAATGGCCACAGCTAAATGGCAGTCAATCCTGACCGACATCAGATCTAGGCCTTCCTATCACAACCTTATTCATCTCAGGCCAAAAAAATTAAAGATAGCATTTTCTGGTTGGTCCCAGGGCTTAGGTGCATGTTTCTCAGATCTCTGTGATTGGCAGATGGCTGGCCACACCCTAATCTCTTGCCCCCATGTGAGCTACTATCTCACTGTGGTCTTAATTTGCATTTTCCTACAATGATATAGTCCATCTCCTCCTTCTGACCTATTAATATTTTTGTAACATACTCTGATGTTGGGTGTGTCTTCCAGTAGAATCTACTCCTTTATTGTTATAGAATAACTTTGTTTCTTTTTGTAGCTTTGTATGTCTCATCTACTCTTCCAACTGTTTCTCTGTATTTTGTTGAGTTATTTTGTGCTTTCTTGAAACAAGTATTTTGGCCTCTTTGTTGGGAAGTCCCTCAGCCTCCATCTCTTTAGGGTCAATTATTAATGCTTTATTTTGTTCTTTGGGTGACATCATAACTCTTGAATTTTCCCCCATCCTATGGCCAGGTATTGGTGACACAAGGTGGCATCTCCTCCAGTCCATGTCTGGGGAAAGTCATACACTAATCAATCCCTCTGGAGACCCTTACCTGGCATGGTCCATGGTGGCCTTGGTGCTGGAAGGCCTCTCTCTCCCACCACTCAGCACTTTCCACCACCGCCTGGGCAGGGGTCTGATGTGATCCCACCGAGGAGCCTCCTTGTCTGCTGGATGCTCACCACTGCCTGCAGTATACTCAGGGAACTATCGGGGAGGTGTTCATGTCACTCACCTAAGCATATGTCCCTTGAAGTCTTTGAAGTCCTTGAAAGCAGACAAAATTTGCACACATTTCTTTGTATTTCAGTACCTCCAATGGGGCCCGACACACAGGACTGATGCTGAATCAACCCTGAGTTGAAACTCCACCTCAGTGGGGGTCAAAGACACAGAGATCCGAATGCTCCAAGATCTACTGAACACTGAAAAGTGTACAAAGAGAGCTCCCGATCTCTACGTCCAGTTCATGACTGCCATGCCTAGGCGGTCTCTAAGTTCTGCTGTGGGAGAGAGATCTGAGGAATAAATTGGATAGAAGGAACTGGGGTGCCTGAACAGCTGGACATGAGGCAAGTTTTAGGTGCACAGGACTCCACAAGAGGGACGGTGACTTGCTACCAGGGCACTGTGTCCTCTGGGCTTAGCAGGTGCAGGGTGGTGCAAAGCCATAGAGCAGGTGACCGCAACTGCTGTTCAGGTTCATGAAAATAGGACCATCAGTATGTGGTGTTTACATTCTCAGAAGTGACTGACTTATTGTAAACTAAGTAAAATAATAGAAGTATATTAAGCAGATTTGTTTTGGAAGCTACTCACAGGAGAAGAAAACAGAGAGAGAGAGGGAGAGAGGGAGAGAGAGAGAGAGAGAGAGAGAGAGAGAGAGAGAGAGAGAGAGAGAGAGGAGAAACCCAAAGTCTGTTGCTTCAGAGACCCTAGGAAATAGGTAATGGAGGTGTTTTTAAGGCTGACTCAAAAATTCCTGCTAATGATACACAACAAACAGGGATGCAAGGAGGATCATTTATTCTGACTTAAGGTTAGAGTAGGTTAGAAAAATAGAACTGAAATGATTATACCAACCTGAGGGTGAGAAATGATAACCAAATATTAAACCAAGTATTAAGTACCAAGCAATGGTTTAATTCAAGTACTAAACCAAGCAACGATTAGCTATTTAAGGAATACTGAGCAGTTCATTGCTTCTCTTGTGTTGGTTTTTATTTGTAGGAGAAAGAGACATTATTTACAAATGTCAGGGAATGCGTCATTTGTAAACGGACAGCATGGGTTAGCCACCGCTGATCACTTGGAGCACCTGGCAGACAAAAGGCCCAACATGGGCATATCTGCAGGCTGCTGCGGGCATTCCCTGGAACCTCAGCCTTTGGGGAAGAGACCACAATACTCCAGAGGCACAGTTAGAACCTTGCTTGTCCGCAACCCTGAGTGGAGAACCTCTGGGGCCCAGGAGCCCAGCAGGTTGCTTCACAGGTCCCGCTTACCTACCCAGAGATCACTGAGGCAGTGGAGAGAATTGAGCTTGGTGTATACAGTTGAGTGTATTTGGATTCTGTGCCATGGAGTAGGTGAGCACATAATCCTGCTGGCGCCCAGGGGAACACAGTGGTCCTGTTCCCTTTATCCTATGATGATATTTAAAAAGGATGTCCCCCTGATCCATTTTTGGAAAGATGAGGGTACAGTACCTGGAATCCATATCATATGGTTTCCATCTGAGATACTTCCAGCCTACATGAGAGCCTTGAATTAGTAAGTGGACAGATGTAGTCTCAGCACACTGTCCAGCAGATGGGTGGTGACTTGGTACCAGGGCACTGTGTTCTCTGGATGACCATGTGCTGCTTGGTAGGTGGAAGGGCAGGACAAGTTCATCCTGTGCTCTTCTGTGGCCAAGAGCTGAGACAAGTATGCAAACAGCACACACTATGGCAGTGGCCTGCTCCAGACAAGGTCATGCGGAATTCTTTCCAGGTAAAACATACATGCATACAGAGAACTGGTGAGTCACTTTGCCTACCAGAGTTGCTTCTTAGAGGCAATGTCAGAAAGGCCCAGCGGAGAGACGAGCTGCATCATTCCTCATTCTCAACAGCTGGTAGTGGCCTGGGCTCTGCCCTGCCTCTCCTGGGCTCAGTTCAGTGTCCAGGAATCTCTTGACTGAGTCAGAGATGGGCAGACAAGGCCACGCCACCTCACTGTGAGCTTTGGCATTCTTCAAGGCTATGCGGTATTTAGGTCCATGGAGGAGGTTGGGTGTTGTCTGCTGGTCTCAGATGATGTTCGTGTGCAGGATGGGAGCTTATTCCTGTGCCGTGTGCATTTTCTTCCTAGCTGCTCATTTATGCTTCTCTGTGGATGGTTGTCTTAGGCACTTCCCCATTGCCAGGCCAACATACCTGACACCCACAACTTAAAAGCATAGAGGTTTATTTTGGCTTAAGTGTTTGGAAAATTTAGCCCATGATCTGCTAAAGGGCAGTGGAAGTTGAGCGAGCAAGGAGAAGCTGTGGATGGGAACACCCATCCAGGTCCTGTCCCAGAGATGCTCCAACGAGGCCCTGGCCCAAATCAGCCCACTGGGCACATGCTCTTCCAGGGACGGACACACCAATGAGTGCCGCACCCCCAGGAGCAATCGCCTTCCACACCCACAGGAGTCTGACCAACCGTGGTGCCTGTACGTTCTCTCGTAACCCAAAGCAGCAGGGGCAGACAAATGCAAAGTGTATAGTTGTTTGTTTGATCAATTTCTAGTAGCATTTCAGTTACATTCTTTCCTACCAGGAATAATGTTTTATCCTACAGTGTGGCCATTGCCTTAAACCTAAAGCCCAGATCTATCATCTCTTTAAAAGAGGCCCTCAGATCATGGCTAAGATTTTTCATTAAGCATGGAAAAGCATCATACCTCTTCCTTTGCTCAAAACTCCTCCCCAGTTTGGTAGCTGGTATGACCCCCAGATTATTCTTTTTTTTTATTTTTTTTATTTTATTTTCCGTAATTTTATTGAAGAACAAATAGCAATGAGACAGTTTCAAATCAAATTAGTAGAACGGATTCAATAATTAATACATTGTATATTGTTTTCATAGCGGATATTTGTTGTACAAGGTGCAGACATGATATTCTATTTA